>JAJOOO010004050.1:0-24285 GCA_029582685.1 Solanum piurae | reverse complement strand
AAATAAAAAAAATAAAGAAAATATCACCTACATTTTAACAAGTACATTGGTAAATTTATACCAAACAAAGTAATTTAATTTAGTAGTTAACAATTAAAGTGATAATATTTATATAATTCTCTTTTGGAGGGTCGAATTATATAAATTTTGATTAATATTTTAAAATATATTTACTCATTAAATTAACATTTGAAAAATTGTACTTCCTCCGCCCATTTCATGTGACACTTTTTCTTTTTTAGTCGATCTAAAAAAGAATGTCACCTTACTATAATTAAAAACAATTAAACTTTAAAATTCTCCTTTTTACCCCTCTGAAATGATTAAACAATTATCTCAGATCACAAGTTTCAAAAAAAAAAAATCTAAAATACCTTTGTCCCTAATAACTTGTCCACTTTTTCTTTTCTAGTTGTCCCTAATTACTTGTCCATTTTGACAAATCAAAAAGGACAAAAAAAATTTACCTATTATACCGTCAAATAAACACTTTGAAAAATGTAGAACTTCTTAAAAATCTTATGTTTTTAATTCATCCATTTCATAATTAATATGGGTATAATAATAAACTCACTATATCAATCACTATTTTTTTATAGATATGTCAATTCAAAAGTAAACAAGTAATTAGGGACAGAGAGAGTACCATATCAAGTCGTAAAATGTAATGGAGAAGTAATACTTATCTTATAATTGATTAGTATTTAAACTTTAATTCGTAAAATATTGAGTTAATCTATCCAATTTAGTCACTAAAAGTAATCAATTTAACTCTCGTAAAGTCAAACATGACACTACAAGCAAATGTGAGTACTTGGTTTCGATTTAGTCGGCACTCAATGCGAATATCTAAAACTAGGACAAAGGACATTTTGGTCATTTCAATACCATTAATTTCCCCAACTAACTTCATAAACCGGAGTCATTAATTCCGGTCCAGAGCTCGAAAAAGGACGATAGTGCGCACATTAACACAGTCAACACGTAACGGCGCACATTAGCAACACTCCGGCGGAGAAGAACAGCAAAAATGCCGCCGGAACCCTAACGGTACAGCAATATATATATATATATATACTTACAAGTATACGTGCAGCTAGAGAGTGAGAAGGACCACGGTTAGATAAGGCGTTAAGTGCAACTTCAGCGGCGGCGTGTTCAGCTTGCCGGAGTGTTGAGTTGTAATGAGGGCTCTCAAAACTCTCGCCGTTAAAGCTAACGACGGCCTTGAAGCGCGGCGCGTGATCAGGACCTTCTCTTATACATACATAAGAGGGCAAATTGAAACAGCTCCTCTGTGCTAACTCCTGTAACTGGTTCTTGTACATCTCTATCCCTAAATACAGAAATGGGTAAATGGGTCGGGTTTATCGATGAAAATAGGTAAATGGGTCGGAACAATTTCTGGTTTCAGATGGGTTTTTGATGTTGTATGAGATAGCTAAACATGGCTGAAATGGGTCGGATTTTTTTGGGGGATTTTGGGTTTTTCAGATGGGTTTTTGATGAAGATATGTGAGATAGACAAACATGTTTGAATTTTGTGATATGAATGTTGAAATTTTGGTGAAAGATGAATGAAAGAGAAAAGAAGAAGAAGAAGAAGTATTAATGAAAGAGATAACAAAAGCTTTGAATTTTAGTGGGGGAAGAATTAATGGTCTTCTTTAGTTATTGTAAGCTTTTTGGTTCTACCAAAGTCAGGAATAATAATGAGGGTAAATGCATCGCGGTTAAGGATGTGCATTCGATTTTTCGGTTTGGTTTTACACTATTCGGTTTAGATTTTTGGATTTTTGTTTTGTAAAAGTGTAACCCAATTTGATCCAAAATAAATTTGGTTTAGTTTGGTTTGGTTTGATTTATTTTCCTCTATTCGGTTCGGCTTTTTTCGATTTGGTTATTCGGTTATATTAATAATCAATAACATATATAACCGAAGTAATAATATTTAATCCTTTAAATATACTTTCTAATATAAATCATAAGTAAAACTTAAAACACAATACTTATAAGTATATCTATTATAGATGTAATTCAAACATAAAATATAAATGTAATCATCATGAAAGACAATAACCAAAAAGGGACAAAAGTGGTTAACTCTAACTTAATTCTAAGCCTAAACATTATATATATATATATATAAATAAAATTCGGTTTTTTTTGGTTTTTTGGTTTTTTGGTTTTTTGGTTTTTATTTTTAAAATCCAAAATCAAACCAAAAAACCAAACAAAGTAATTTATTAATCCAAAACCAATCCAAAAAACCAATCCAAATAAAAATTTGGTTTGATTATTCGGTTTAATCCGAATAGTGCACACCCCTAATCGCGGTGTAATGAATAAGATTGTTTTATTGTAGATTTTGAAGTAAAAATTTGGAAATTTGAGTTTTTTATGTCAAGATTTTAAAATTTTAAAGTTGTGTTTAGACATGCATATTATAGCAAAAAAAAATAAAGTTTTATAAGAAAAAGATTGACTTTTGAAAATATTTGAAGATCAAATTTCATGATCCGATATTTGAAGATTGACTTGAATTCTATATGATGTGGTAAAACTCGAATTCAATATCTTATTCGATTACAATGAGATTCGAATTCAACGTCTTACTTGATTTGTGATGATATTTGAATATGATTTTGAATATAAAACGGTATTATAATAAGCAAATGAGCTTCAAATTATATTTTTATTGAACTACTAGAAGTCAATGCCTTATCTGATGACGATGAGATTCGAATTCATAGTCTTACTCTATTATGATGGATGTTCAAAAATCGTTCAGAACATAAACGATATTACAATAAGCAAATGAGTTTCAAATTGTATTTTTACGATTTGAATTTAAATTAATCAAATTCAAAAAAAATAAAAATAAGATAATACTTCCTATGTTTCATTAGTTGATCATTATACTAAAAATAGTTATCTAATATTAGTTGATCACCTTATTAAATCAATAAAATATTAATTAAAATTTCCATATATTATCCTTTCAATTAATTCATTTTAAAAGTGTTCATTATTTATAAAATTTCAAGTAGTTTTTAAAGGGTGAATTAGTAAAATTATCTTTTTATTTATAATTTCTTAAATACCGTATAAAATAAAAAGTAATGAACTAATATAAGACGGAGAAAATAGTACTCTCTATGTCCAATAATAGTTGTCTACTATTGACTTAGCACACCCCTTAAGAAACAATAAATAATATAAGTAATATTACTATTTTATCCTTTGACTTTATTAAATTTAATGATTTGAGAGATGTGTTAGATGATAAATAGTATTCCATTTATCCTAATTTATGTGACTTACTTTCCTTTTTAGTTGAATGACACATTTGTATATTAAGTAACAATTAACTATAAAATATTTATTTTACCCTTGATAAATTAATTCACAGTCACACAAATTTCAATTATTCATTTTGAACCATAAATTTTAAAAGTCTTTCTTTCTTTCTTAAACTTTGTGTCGAGTTAAACTATTTCACATAAAATAAAATAGAGTGAATATTTAATAATAAGAATATAAAAAATAAATTATCTCTTAATTTATTAAATTAAATAAATATTATTAAAAAACTATTTTTAATATATCGAACAGGTTCAATTGAGGGAGTAATAGATTGGGGATGGGTAGGGGGTAGGAGGTGGGTGGAGAAATGGGAGTCAAACTTAAAGTTAGGGCCTTTGCATGGATGTGATTCTGTCTAACAAGAAAAAAGCTATACTCTGTATGTGTTAATGGGACCCTAGATTTTCACAATTTTTGTCAGCCTTCAAAGTGGATTTTCCACTTTCTCTTCATCTTTATTTATTTTTCTTAGTGGACTCTACTCTATTGGCTTCATTGTGGAGGATAACTATACTCTTATCTTTATTCAAAATTTATTATTCATATTATAGTTTGATTAATTCAGATTCAAGTATAATAAAATTCAGTATTAAGAACGGTAGTTTTAATATAATTTTTTCATATTCATATTTAAATTTTTAATTAAGTATGAAAGACTTTCAATCATCTCATCACAATGCAAGTCGATGAGAACTAAACTAAATTATATAGTATTCTTTTTTGTTGATCTTTTGACTAAGTGGAAGACAACTTAGCATAGAGCATGATGTAAGGTTTTGAAGAAAAATAATCTACTCAAAATCTCAATAAAGTTTTTAATGTGCTTTAATTTTTATTTTATTTTTTTGAAAAAAGAATTTGCTTAAGTAAATTATAAATATCAAATTCTAAGTAATTTTAATTTATCTAAACATGTTTGAAATATTAAATGTCTCTTTACCTGTGAGATAGAGTTGAGATTTATATACACTATATCTGAATGATTTTTTTTTTTTGAATTATACTAATATATTATTGTTGCAGTAGGTTTGAAAGGAAGTATGTATCAATCTACCTCTGTTTTTCTTTACTTGTCCATTATACTAAAAATATATTTCACTTTTACTTATCACTTTTTCTCAAATGAAGAGAAAAATATTTAATTTTCACATTTTATCATCAATGTTATTTACTAATCGTCAAAAAAAAATTCAAGATTTGAGAATTATATCAATTAATATGAATATTATAATAAATAGATATATTTCACAAATTATTAAAATAATTTTCATATTTAACTTATCAATTTATACAAGAAAAATAAAATTAATTATTTTTTAAATTATTTTTTTCTTATAATTAATTCTCTTTTTAAAAGTGCATTGTAAAAAAAAAGGTAGGGGGAATGTGGGGAGAGATAATAAATAATGATATGAAAGTGCTAACTTTTTTGACTGCAAGTGAAAGTGTGTTGATCTTCATTATAAAAGAATTAGTCAAAATAATAATAATTAAAATGTAAACGCGTTGTTGAACTTCAACATTTGTATATCACTACTAAAGGGTCAATTAACAAGGAAATATATATATATATATATATATATATATATTATGTTAGCGGTGTTTATCTGTTGATTTGATTTTGTGTATTATTAATTCTTAATTTATTAATGTTCTAACTTAATAAGATCTTTTTAAAATTATTTTTTAGTTAATCAATTGGCTATTGTTAAGGATTCATGAATGAATTGAATATTTTATATACAGTTAAACTTTTCTATAGTTTTAATTCTCTATGAAAATATTTTATCATAATAACTTATATTTATTTAGGTCTAATTCAAAATTTTCACCCAATTAACATTCGTGTTATGTTATACTATACATTCTTTATAACAATACTTTGTTATAACATTCAAAAACATGAAGACATACAATATCATTATAAAACGAATTGATTGTATAATAAATTGCTAGTCGCACAAATACGTTTTTTTTTAAAAAAAATTATGATGTTGCTTGAATTAGTTATAATGTACTTTTTGTCACAAATGTGAACAATGAAGTTTGCAAAAGAATTAGAAATTCAACTTAAATATCCCATTCATAAAAACTTTATAAATTCATTATCGATTTTTATCATAGTGGAGGTTGTTGTGGGGAGATTCTTATTGTTGTGATGATTGCTTTCAATGATCGAAAAATTTAGTATACAAATAATATTGCTATATTTACTAACAATATAGAAAATATCTATTATATTGAATTATGTAAAGATTTTTATAATAATAATAATAATATAACTTAAAAGCAAAATGTGGCTGATGTGAAAGCCTCCCATTATATATATTAGTGGGAAAAACTTTTTGTTACCTCCAAATTCTTGGACTTGACTAACAAGACTTAACAACTTTTGCCCCCTTCAACTTTTTGACAAAAACATCCATCCAAAAATGGACAATGAGTTCATTGTTACTCTATTTAGGATCAGCTCAAAAGGATTTTGCCCAGTGGTCAAGTTAGGGGTTAATGGTTCGGTTTTGATCGATTATTGATTAAAATTAAAATTAAATTAATTTAGTTGGTTTTTAAAATTTTAAAATCAAATCAAATCAAACGAAAAAAATAAACATCGGTTTGATTAGTGTCGATTTGGTTCTTTTTATTTTTATTGTTTTCGGTTTGGAAGAGATAAATTTGTTGAAGGCATACACATCTCGATAGACATAGACACCTAGTACATGAAAAAAATCATCAAACGCTATTGTGGATTCAAATAAACAATACTAGAGTTATTGTTAACGAACAAAATGATTCAATTTAGAGAAAGTGTGATTATCTGATGTGAGGTAGGGTAGGTAAAGACTAAAGTAATGGATTTTGATGGACTTAGGATTTTAATAGTTGGGCTAAAATTTAATTGTTGGGCTTAAAAAAAATGATAAAGTTAAAGCCTTAAATTAATTAAAATTTTATAAAATATTTATATTTTACTTATGAATAATATATAAATAATTATAAAAAATTTATATATAATTTCTCGGTTCGGATTGGTTGTTTTTACGTTTTTTTTAATAAACCAAAACAAAATAGTATCGATTTTCAAATTTTAAAATCAAACCACACCAAATCTCAATTTTTTAAAATCAATTTGGTTCGGATTGTAGTTTGATTTGATTTTTTAATCATAACCATGAACAACCCTAGTCAAATAGTATGAACGGCCTGTTTGAATAAGCTTATAACTTTTGATGTGTAAATGAATTTTTTTTATTTTTGATTTATTTTATCTTTTTAACTTAAAAGTTCTTTTCTATTTTACTTATATATTATGAAAAATATTTTGAAACACTTGAAATGAGTCTATTTAAATGGGACACTAAAGTTGTCAATTTCAACTTTTGAGGAAATCGTAATTTTTCTAGCACTATAAAAAGGTAATATGATGCTTTGAAATGTCTATTAGGGGATATGAGAACTCCACTATTTCATGTGCTAAAGTGCTAAGATTATACCACTAGGTATAAATTTGATGGCATTGCGATAATAAATTAAATTAAATTAAATAAAGATTTATAGCGGTAATAATTCTGAATTATAGTGGAAATAATGGCCGCTAAAACTTTTATTGATAAACACATTTGGTTGATGTAGCTTGTGTTGTAAAGGCTTTATCGATCATTAAATTAAGGGAAAATTACGCGGTTAAACAAATTTATATTGTACTTAATTACTCATTATAGCTATAATTTGCTATAATTGCCACTTGCGACTAACATTAATCATTAATTACGTGAGCTGACTTCGAGTTTGTATAAATAGCCACGTTTGTATATGTATAATTCGTCACATTTGTATAATCCACAACTAACAATTCTTTGCTTGATTTGTATTTGTATACAATGGTTTGTATTTGTATATGATGATAATTTCCTTTGGTTTTTCAGTTTTGTCATCATATACATTCAAAAAAATTTGTGTATAACTTTTTAAAGTTTGTATAAACGTATAATTTTTGGATTTTGTATAATATAATTTGTATAATTGTTTAAAGTTCATATGTTTAAGTTTGTATCAATTCATTATTTCAAGTTTTATTATATTTGTATAATTCCAGACTTTATATTACTCAATTATACAAAAACATGCGAATTATACAAACGTACCTGCGAATTATACAAATTATTGTCCTCTGTCGCTCGCCTCTCTCCTCCCTCTCCCAATCTCGCTCGCTTCTCTCCTCCCTCTTCCCTCTCTAAGTCTCGCTTGCCTCTCTCCTCCCTCTCCCAAATCTCTCTCGCTTGAAAATACAAATACATATGTATAATATACAATTATCTAACCGATATACATATACAATTCACCTCTCTCCCACTATCTGCCCTCTCTCACTCGCCTCTCCCTTCCCTCTCCAGTCTCGCTCGCCACTCTCCTCCCTATAACATGTAGCTACGAATCGTAATTAGAAAGCTATAGTTATGAGGTGTAATTAGGCTATTTTTGAGTGGCTATATGCAAAAGTTTAACTACTCGTTCAAAACATATAGGGGCGAGCAAAAATCTATGAATTTTAGCGGCAATTAAAAAATTGCTAAAACTATATGAAATTTATCAACCAAATGGATAGCAAACTAAGTATTATTAAGAGACTCATAGCATAGCTATTAGAAGCATTGTCTTCATAAATGTGTCTCACAGTATGCAAATTTGAAATTGATTGAGCCCCATTGTGGATATCAAATATCATGTAAGAAACAATACAAGAAAACTTTTCTTACTCTTGTCTCTTAATATCTTATTTTGCCAGTAGCATAACTACAGATGGTGTGTACGCAACTTTACCTATATGTTGAGAAGGTAGAAAAAACAATTTATGATATACACTAATATACACGTTGTTTAGGTTCAAACTTAGCTAGACATCATACATATATTCAATAAGAGTCGCTCTTCAATTCCTATAAAAAATATATATTAAAAAATAGCAGTAGTTATGGAGTTTCGAATTCGCTACGAAAAAATATTTATAAAATTTGAAATTCTATTACAATAACTATTTTGTAAAGATAGACGAGAAGTACCCAATTGGGCCTATTTTTACCATGAACCCATTCTATATGACTTGGCTTTGTGGACATAGACTGCTTGATTAGCTTAAATTCTACTTCGGCCCAAATATCAACTCTGTATAATTTTCTTACTTTTCATGACAAATTCCCCTACCCATGTTGAATTGTGACAATTTTGATTGTTAGAAAGACAAATCACAATCAATAATGTACTTTATCTGTTTTAATTTATGTGCCACATTTCGAATTTTGATATTGAAATCATTTTTTCTTTGATCATAATTTTTTTCATATGTATGTTAATCATCTTGAATTATCAATTACTATGACTTACCGTACTTTTTACGGAGTAAACTTTATTTTTAAAAACTCAAAGATTTCATGTCCAAATTCATGGTCAAAATTAAAAAATTGTTTGACTCTCAAAATTCGGAAGGTGCCACATAAATTGGTCTCCACAAAGTGAGACATCTCGATGCAAACCTGAATTAGTTAAACTCCAAAATAAATATCAAACACCAGATGAAAACGAAAGAATTAAAATGATTAACTAAGTTGATTTGTTTTAAAAAAAAAATGAACGATGGTCACTAACAATTTGGGCCAATATATTAAGAAAACAAATGGGCCTAGTTGGGGGGAAGTGCATAAATAGCCATTTTTGGGAACCCCTATTTAAAGATAGGACACGGTCTACGTAATTTTTAAAGTTTAGCCGTTTCAGAATCAAATTCAGACTTTTAAGATTCAATTGAAGGTTGAGGAAATGTAGTTTCAAACTTCGAATCTTCGGGACTGAAGTTGGATTTGGCCAATTTACCCACTTCATACAATCGGATAGATGTTGAAAAAAATCAGGTCGAAGATCTGAAGTTCAAAACTAATCAAACATAACTCAAAATCCAAATGTATGAAGTTGGCATGACCATACGTCGGAATCTACATTACATGTAGAAACTTCCATTCTTAAAATGTTGTTTCTCATTTATTTTTGGTGTATCTTATAATTCTTTTTGTTGTTTTAAGCAATTGATATTTGAAATTCACTAGTTTTATTAGATAGAATTTATACGATGATTGATAGGCCAAATAAACTATTAATTATTAAAACGTTCTTCAATTTTAGAGTTTGAAATGGAAGCAAATACCTCTTATAAAGGCAAAAGCGAGTTATATATCTATAATATTTCTCCATTTTGTTCAATCGAAATTAATTGATCTAGTAATAATATTGGTGGGGTTTTTATTTGATAGTTTATATTTTTATAGCTCTATTACTTAGAGAACTGATAGATAATTGTGTGGGGACTGCAGAGTCAAAATTTGAACGTTATGAATTTAAAAAATTAGAAAAACTGATATCAGATGTAAATAATTGATTCTAAATTTTAGTTGTGAACATATTGTTAGTGAATTCGATAATAAAACTACATAATTTGAACTAAAGCTATTGAACTTGATCGATCCATATTAGCTTCTAGCTCTACGTAGATAAGATTCAATTATTTGAGCCATTTTATAATATATCTTATTGTTTAAAACAAAAAACGGTTAGGAGAACCAATAATTCATGCTCATATTTTTTCATGGCCCATTTTATTAATCAATTATCACAAATATACTTTATATTCTTTTATAGGCTAGTGAAAATCCCCTTCCACTAGTCAATTATTTTGTTTTTATCCTCAAAGAAGTCCAAAAATGCAAGCTATTTTAGGTCAATTATTTCGTTTTCATTATCAAAGATGCCCAAAAATATAATTCACAACTCATATAATTTAGATGCAAAAGGAATCCTACAAAGTTTCCCATCAATGATAAGAATATTATTTTAAGTCTCTAATAATTTCAAACGTATATATTGACGAACAATTTGAACCATTGTCTTGAATAAGAATTTCAAGACGGGAATATTGGCACAAAACAACATTCGATCAGAATTCAACTCTGTTATCATGTAAAAACACGACTTTTAACTTCTACATAATCACTTCAGTTTCAACTTTAAATCATGCTCTTTTGTCCAATCTCAATCAACTCATGTCCAAACGCCTGCTAAGTAAAATAAAAAATAGGAATGATCAAGAACTCTTATAAAGTGTTCCATAATGACGTAAAATATCAAACGATCAGAATTCAAATATATTATCATTTACAAACATGAATTTAACTTTCAAATGCTCCTTTCAACTTTGACTTTAAATCATTATTTTTTTGTCAAATCTCAATGAACTCATGTTCAAGCGTTTGCTAAGTAAAAGATCAAAAAATGAATGATGAAGAACTCTTATTGAGTGTTCCATGTAAGATCGATATCCCTATTTCCTAATAGCGATATTTTTTCCTCGAATATAGAGGCGGATGAAATTAAACATATAATTAATAGGTTCAACTAAACTTAAATTTTGAATCTGCCTCTGCCTCTGCTCGAGTATATATAATTTATACGTAATGATAATATATGTTTTCCTATATTGATTGCATTTTTATTACTATTGTGCTATTGTTTTTCCATCACAAGTAAGGATATGTCTATATCTTATTTCTACGTATAGATATTTTTTCTTGGGAAAAAGGACAAATATACCTCTGAACTATCTTAAATAGTAAGTAGATACCCTCCGTCATACTTTTGGGACACTGGTGCCCCTGCCATCCAAAAACTAGAGCATATATGCCTTTCACTCTAACGGAAGACTAAATAGGGACACGTGGCGCAATCTTATCCGTCGATCCAATATTTAATAAATGTCGGTCGTTGGATAAGATTATGACACGTGTATGTCCGTTAGTATAAAGGGTATATATGTTCTAGTTTTTGGACGGCAGGGGCACCAATGTCAAAAATATGACGGAGGGTATCTGCGTATCATTTACGATAGTTCGGAAGTATATTTGTCCTTTTTCCCTTTTTTCTTTAATTCTTTTACTATATTTTCATAAATGGCCTTTAGAATTAACTAAGAGACGTATATTTTATCTGTGTTTTAATTTCCAACCCCTTCAATTTTGAGCAAAATCTTGCATGACATTTATCATATCTAATTAAATGTGACTAATTAGCTTATTAAAAAAATGTCTAGTCACCATAATGAAGTCAAGTGTCTCATGCTAAAAACACAAACATTACCACTCTCTCCGTTCCTTTTTAGTTGTCATGTATACTAAAGAGCATATTTGACATTACTGCTAAAAACTGTTATTTGAAAAATATTTTTGATGATCGAATTGTGTTTGACTAATTTTTTTTTAAAAAGTACTTGTCAAGAGAGAATTAATTATCTTTTTTACAACTTTGCCCTCAACGTTAATTATTCTAGAATTAAGAGACATATATAGATAAGATTAAAAAATTAATGAGGATTATATATCTATTGGTCAAACAACACTTTTTATTAAAAAAAATTCTCCCGAATTGTGCCAAACCTTATCATGACACTAAAAATTGGACAGAGGAAATACTATTGTTATGGATTACTCATAAGTTTTCTTTCTCTTTTTTTGGATTTCTATCGACATCTAATACTTATACTTAAAATTAAATTAAATTTGAATTCACATAATGCTTAGTCTTGATGTGATTGGATATGTGTGTTTTTTAATCTATTGTTAATGAATTTTTTGTCCTACTTAGGAGAAGAGCAACACCTAAAAATCGCTACACAAATAATAAGAATTACCTTCGAAATTTATTGTTAATTTGTCTCAAAATATGAAGCTCGTAACTAATATGACTTTTTTGACAATTCGTCGATGATCCGTTATTAGATAAGATTAAAAACAATTCTTATAATTCAATGGCAAAAGTTATCTATAGCTAAATTATGTTTTTTTAAAACTTAATTTGAATATATGATACAAACTTATTATAGAATTGGCGTATCTCTTATGTTGATAGAAATTTAAATTATTTTAAATGCTTAGAACTCACTTCTGTCATTTGCTTATATAAAGAACAATATCTAAAACAACTCAATAGTTAATTTGTATATTCACTAATAAATATTATACTCATTCGTTCAATTTATGTGATATCTTTTCAATTTTGATAGTCAAATAATTTTTATTTGATAATAATATTTTAAACATATGTTAAGTATTTTAAATTATCAGCTATTGTGAATTAGAATGCATTATCTTACGTAGTTTCAAATATGTAAAATTTATTTTAGAAAATTCAAAAATTACATGTTCAAATTTACGATCATAACATTAAAACCTCAAATTTTGAGATATAGAGAGTATTACAATAATGTTTTATTTTCCCTTATTTGTATTTGTTAAATCTATCTTTTGAAACACTTTTATTGAATTAATTAAAGATCTATCAATTATACTTTCTATCTCACGTAAAATAAAAATAAACTTTACATACATAATCACATTCTTATATTTCACTTATGAAATTACGCTGATGTGTTATTATTGTTGTTTCTTTCCCTTGGTTCTCCCACCACAAAAAGAAGTTGAAGTTTTGCTATTCAAAAAGGCAAAATTTTCTACTATATAATAAAAGGGAGTTTATGCCCAAGCAGACAGCAGGTCAACATGCCTGCTTGGGCATTTTGAGGACACTTCAGTAATTTGACGAAATTGGAGCAATTCTACTGGCTTAGAATAATGTGCTGTGACTTGCATTTTTAAATAATTATATTGCTCGGACAATTTCGCCCTTCATAGTAGGATAGCTAACACATTGATTTTAAAATTTTCAAAAAAGTATTATAAATTATAATAATTAATCACTTAAAAATATCTGAAAGACATTTTAAAAGGGTTAATTTTATAATTTTATCCACATCACACGACAAAGTGACCAGTAATGTATGTTATTTGAAAGTTACATAAAAATATTATAAATCACAATAGTTAATAACTTAAAATATATTTTTTTTAGATATGAAAATTTGGATGACTCTCCAAATTTCATTTGTGTCATATAAATTGAGACAACAAAAATAACATATATTGGGTCCATTTTAATTTATTTGTCTTATTTTTTTCAGCTTTTTTATATTTAAAAATTGCGTAAATATACTATAAATCATGATAATTGATAACATAAAATATGTTTTAAAAAAATACACAAAAAATTTGATTGATTCTTGAAATTAATCTATCGTTAAAAATTGCGTAAAAATACTATAAATCATGGTAATTGACAACATAAAATATTTCAAAAATAAAAACATATAAAAAAATTCGATTGATTCTTGAAATTAATCTATCGTTAAAAATTATGTATAAAATACTATAAATCATCATAATTGACAACTTAAAATATTTATAAAAAAACACATAATTTTTTTGATTGATTCTTAAAATTAATCTATCAATGTCACATAAAATGGGACAAAAATAGTAATATGTATTATTTAATGTGAAATTATTTAATTTGAAAACTACGTAAAATGTATTGTAAATCTTAACAATTAACAACATTTGATTGACTCTTTTTTATCTATGCTACATACATTATGACAAGCGGAGTAATATATATTAAGTTTCTAAAAATTACGTAAAAAATATTATAAATTACATTATTAAAAACGGAAAATATTTAAAAATCATATTAAATTTAAATAACTCACTATATTTTATTTATGTCACATAAATTAGGACAAAAAATAACAGATATTAGACCCGTACTAGCACGGACAACCATGCCTAGTTATTGATATAAAAAGGTCATTTATATATACCTAACATATTTTTACTTTTTAATATTTTTGAAGTTTGAACCACATCATCATCTCATGTGAAATGATGAAGTTGATTGTTTTAAGTTCTTTTGTTCTCCATATTACTTAGTGCGCTTAGAATGTTGATTTCCACTAATTTGTGGAATATACTATCATTACACAACCAAGAAAGAATAAAGAATAAAAATATTTTTTGCAATCGTGTTTTCAATTAATAAAAGTGGTATATAAAGTGAAATTAATAAAAATAATATTTTTATTTTTGCGAGATAGAAATAAAACTGTGTATAATATTCTTTCAAAAAGTGAGAATTTATATGATCTTATAATTTACTGATGTTTGGATCAATTTGTCCGCATTTTGATTAATTTTATGAGGTATATGTTTTTTTCATTAGTATAGTTAAAGGATAACTATGTCCACCAAATCTGAAACGACAAATGAGAAGAAAACCTAGTGGTTTTGCATATGCTAAGATTTGAACTCAGAAAGCTCATGATTCACAATCTATTTTACTTATAACTAGATAGTACCCTTGAGTTCTTCATTTGTGACATAAAATACCCTCACTGTTAGAGAAGTACCTCAAAAATATTCTTCCCGCTGACGATTATTTTAACTCAAGTTAGATATCGTTAATTTTGCACCTTAATTTAGTCAAAATGTGGCAAAGTTGTCACATTTCAAATAATTAAGGAGCAAAATCAATCATTTTCGTTTTAAAATGAAATAAAATTTTGGATAGATAAACCAAATAGATGCAAAATATTCAAATTATTTTTGTTCTTTTGAATAAGTGATGCTAAGAATTTCACACGTCTTTTCATTTTACGATGTTTATACTTAAGTTTACATAAATGTCTTCTCACTAAATGTTTGTACATAAATTTACAATATGTATCAAAACTATTAAATTCAAACTCGTTACTTTGAATTCGGGTGTAGACCTAGAGTTGGAAACCAATACTTCCCGAATATGATGGGCAAACTCCTTATTTACACATTTCTCTCGCTCCACGGACCAATGCTTGATAGCACCACTTTGCACACATTAGGTTGCTTATTCAAAACTTGTCACTTATACGTTTTATGTATTTTTTGTGTGTCTTTGACATGATTAGCTAAAATATTAACCGAGCAATAATTTCTATCGGTTTTTGGGTATATTAATTTTAATTAGCTTAAAAAATAAGTTAAATTAACTCTTAAAAAATGAAACATGATATATTCTCTGAGACCGGAAAAGGAGGATACTCCCTTATGACTTATAGTATTATGCTCTTTAGATGAGCACATTATGGCACCAATATCTAAAAAAACAGAAAATGGGAAATAAGAGAAGTCATTTTCTCAAAAAAGTCAGTTTCAATTGCCCATACTTTTATTACTTACTATTTATTTAACACATAATGGTTGAGGGGATACGTCGCTGCAAGAATAAATGCAATTTTTTTAAAATAAATGAATTGACACATTGGAAGAAGAAAAAGAAAAGAACAAAAAAAAAATTGACACTTTGGAATGAAAAGAAAAAGAAATTGACAACTTAGGAAAGAAAATTACTTCCTATTGGGTGTAGCTTCTTGGTTTCAAACTTGTAACATTGGCATAAACAATAACTTGTACCATTGTCATATTCATAGTGAAAAGATTACCAACAAAAAAAAAATCCAACCATTTTATATCTGAATTTTATTGATCGGACTAATTCAGATTTAGATAGAATAGATATGTTAAGAAGATAAATCATTTGCTATAAAAAAAAGTTTTTTCTCTTTAAGTCAAATTTGAGGTATCTGGTTAAAGAGCGGAGAGATCTCAGTCATCCGACCGGATCATTTTTTATAGTCGTATTTGCTTTTCTTGCTTTTGTTCAGCCAAAAAAGCCTCAAGATACTTTTACATGATGTGATATTTCTGTTTTGAGTCAAGTTTGTACAGTTTTTCCAAAAGATCTTATACGATTAAGAAAACCATCTACCTTTGGCGATTTTTTTTTGTTGTCGTTGAAAAAATAATAAGTCGTGTGAGAATTAATTTGCACACGCAACAATGTAGCGTTTAAACAATTGAATTGAATTCTAGGGTAGCTTGTTGTAGGTGTATAGGTTAAGAAGATTTGTCAAGAAAGCAATTTATTAGGATGTCTAACAATTTTTTCTCAAACAAGAAAGTGTGGGTGGCCAAAAGTGAGGCTCAATTTCATGATTCATATGTTGATTGAATGAGCAAATAACTATAATTTCATGCATATTGTAATTTTGCCTAATGCCATTTCAATTTTCACTTAGTTTTTGATGGTAAAATGTCATTGAAAATGAAAAAGAATATATATTGTAAATTTGTAATCACACACCAAGGGTGTGACCTAATGTCAATGAAGAGGATATAAATCGTTGAATTGTACAGATTTTATTGTAGTTTGAGTTAAATTTGGACGGATTAAAATATTTCTAATAAGTCGTTTGAACTTCATACTTAGCTTAAATCAACTCAGTTTTAAGATGAGTTAAATTTTGGACAGGTCAAAGTTGGTTGAGATAATAAGTAAAAAAAAAAAATTAATTACGATCAGGCCATTAACTCGATCAAACTTATGGGTTCGACATATTATGTTCTCATAAGCTAATTTTATCATATTTATTCAGATCTCAACACGGACATAAAAAAAACTATTGGCTCTTTTGACTTGAAAACAAGTTATGTCATGATTTTATTCAAATCAAACATGAGATAAACTCGTCCTATAATCAATTATGGATTAGTTATCTCTTATCCATTGTAATAAATCAAACGAGCCCTAACTGTTCTATGAATCAACATAGATTTTGGTGGATTGAATTATTTACGACTTGATACTACCTATATTGATGAAAAATAACAAATACCAATAAAATAAAATAAAAATACATTTAAATTAATTTAGACACCATCAATATAATTAAACATGCTTAATCATTGATGAGTTTTGATAGACCTAATAAACAATAGAATAGGTAACTCTAGTGACACATTTAGGCATATTGAATTGAATTCTTATAAGCTACTAGTAGCTATCATCTTAATTAATGAAAAAGAAAGGAGGTTTAATCAAAGGTATAAATAAAGTAGTGGTCTTGAGGTGAAATTATTTGTTTAATTTAATTTAGGTTCTTATCTATTGGGTATTGCACTTACAATATGGACCCAATTGGACAAACTCATAAATAATGGAAAGCAATATTTAATGAACTTTGATTTGACATTGATCTAGACACCTATGTCTAGTAGTTAGGTACATAATTAGCACTAATTAATACTCTCTTTATTGCAAATTATTCATCGTGATCTTGAAAAGTACTCCTATAAGGTGTTTATTATCTTCAAAAATAATTAATACAAGATAAGAAAATTAATTTTATCTTAAACTTCTAAACTGATTAATAATTTAAAACAATTAACTTTAAAAATACGATAAGTAATTCGAGTAATTTACTTTCTGTTAACAAGTCATATGACTTTGATGATCAATGAAATATGTTGAGAATCATAAAGTATATTAGGTTCAAATCTTAGAAAAAGGTAAGAAACTAAGAATACTAGATAATCTGTTCAAATTGTAGTAGGTAGGTTTTATCTTTTACTTTTACTGATGAAAAATAATCGTGAACAAATAAAATTAATCAAGGTACGTACACAAGTTGACTTATCATCACAGTTATATAATAATGTTACCTATTACTAATACTTTTGTTAATATTGGTTATTCCATCCCTAATGCCTATAAGATTATTATGCTCTTGCACCATATTTTTATTACTAGTGAAGGCATATTCAGACTGTTACTTGGTATGATAATAATGCAATTAAATAATGTCATTAACATTAATCATTTGGATAACTTAATTAATTTCTTGGGATGTAGTTTTGATAAGATTTATATCTTAATCTAAAATTTCCATGCCTTGAGGCTTAAACTAAGCTTTGATACACTTGATTAGAACCTGATTCGATCAAGATTTAAGAAAAGTAGAAAGGAATCAATAACCCAATGGACGAATAAATTCATAATTTAAAATTTACTATAAGTTTTCATAAACTATAATACTAATTGAGTCCATAATTAAATATTTATAAACCACTAAATTCGTGCTGGCATATATGTGACACATAATAAAATATATACTTTCGAGTTTCGAGTACTCAATTTCTTCTCAACTCAAAATATATAATCCTCTGAAATCATCTCCAAACCCTACTCTAATTTACTTTCCATTCTCTATATTTCGAGTCCTCAACCACTCTCTATTTTACCCTTTACTCTCAAATTATAGAGAGTTAAATAATAGTTCTCCAAATTTGGAGAACTACTATTCATACTCTCTATTTCACTTTTTAAATATTATATTATTATTTCTACTATTTTGTAGTTAACATATTATTTTTCATATAAGACTATTAATTAAATCTCTAATATTCACAATTCTTTTTAAATGTAATATAACATTTTTAATAATATTTTATTTTATATATACTACTTTCATTCGAATTAATTATTTTTTTTTTTTTAATTTTCGTCACTTTGTGATACAATTTGATGTTATTATTAATTTTCACAATGAAGAATGCACAAAATTTAAATGATAAGATAAAAAATTTAATTTAAAAATATAATACATAACATAATAATTTAAATACAAGATAACATACAATACAATGCACAACATAATAATTTTAAAAATCACAACAATAATTTAGTAATTCGATAGGTCGTTTCTAGATTTAATGATATTCGAAAAAGAAACTAGTGTATGATTTAGAGAAGTTGTGGTTGTGATTGCGGTTGTGCTTGTTGATTTCTTTTTTCAATTATTCGTAATTGTTCTTTAGAAATTAAGAATTAAATATAATTTAATATTAAATTTAAAAAATCAAAAATTAAAATTTTATATTACATGAAATTATATAGGATGATTATTTGAAAAAAAAAAGATTTATATTATGGAATAAGAAAACAAAAATGAAATAGAAATAATAATATAATATTAAGGAGAGAGATTTTTTATTTTCTTTTAGAAAGTAAAATAGAAAATTGGATTGATTGTCTGGGAAAAAAATAGAGAACTTTATATTTGAAGAGTAGAATGGAGGGTAGGGTTGGAGATGCCTTCAACACAAATTGAGTACCAAAATATAAATTCTATAGGTTAAATTGATATTGATTATATTATAATGAGAGAAGAATTTAAAACACTTATAAATTCGATCTGAATTATTAGTTTCACATCTGAACTATTAATAACCTCAAAAATATCTATTTACTTGATTAACTAAACTTAAATACATCCCAATTTTACGAAGGAAAATACACCTCTAAATTCTCATCAAATTTGTATTCTCCGGACTTTTATTAAGAGTCACGTGAGTTTAAGATCATTTGTTGTATATTTTTAAGATTGTCAATAATTTAAGAACGAAATTAATAATTTGTGTCTAGTTGAAAGTTTTTTTCAATACTTCTCTCTAAAACCGCAATTAGATATTCTAATTGCTCTATTTTCATCCCCTAAATACGCGTCTTTTGTTGATTAATTCAATCTAATTAAGAAATTTTTTATTGTCATGTGAGTCATATTTAAGAATTAACCAAATCATTAAAGCACAAATTGACCTTTTTGGTCACTGAATATTGAAGGAAAATTGTTGTACAGCTTCTCTACAAGTTCATCAAACTTCCACCATTAAAGTTCGATGTTTGATACGCATGGATACTCATATTAAAGTCCATTAAATATGAATATAAGAATTTTTCATATTCTAGACTCGAAACTGGACCACTTATTTTTGCTTTTGCTAATGACCTCACTGATTATTGACCTAATTTGTCCATTATTCCAATTTCTAAAATCTATAAAATAAAATAAAAATATCATCTTCCCACCAAAGCCATTTAAATACAGAAACTTTTACTTTTTGTTGCATTTACTTTTCAGCGGCCATTCATTTCACAAACTTTTCACTTTCCAACTGATGGAGATAGAAGAAACACACAATAATAATAATTAATACAGTATAGTATAATACAAAGTATTATAATCAGAATCACAAAAACTCAAAAATAATAATAATTTTTTTTTTCGAATTGATTTCATCTCAAAATTTCGAAAAAAACGTTAGAATTACAATGCATCTGTAATTCAGTAACCGCTTCACCATCTCAAAAATTAGGTAGAAAAAAAAACAAAAAAAAAAAAGGAAAAACCGAGAGTTTTGAGATTGTTGAACAAAAAAAAAAGTAGGTAGTAATTTGAAATTCTCACTGTTAGATCGATCGATCGGTTGAATACTTGAACTTCAATCCTCGAATCCAGTTTTCTCGAAAATTGCATTTCTGACTCTACTCAGATCTCTACCTTTAAGAGTCCTTCCAACTCCTTCATGAACCGAAAATGAAGCGATTCTCGTTCTCGCAAACTGCCTCGCTAAAAACTCATGCGGCGGAATCCGATTCTCAGCATCATCATCGTCTTCTCCGTCATCATCGCTATCTCTTCTCCGATTCTCTCTATACTCATCCTTCAGTATCTTCGACCAGTCCGGCACGTTCACCGGCATAGAAGACGCCGCGGCTGCTGCTTTCACCGTTACTCCGGTACTGTTCCGATCACTTTTCGCAATAGACTGCTTTCTAGAAATCCTCGTACTCGTTTTTCGAAACTCCGGCGACGATGACCTCGCCGTCGCCGGTGAGTTCCATACATCGGATTCATCCAGCTCGAACATCGTATCGGAAGTTACTGAAACATTCCGATCACTTGAAAGGAACCGGTAGTTCGATCTAGCGAAATAGCTCTTCGAAGCCGCCATTGATTATTATTTTTTTCCTCTGAAATTTTTTTTCTTCAGTTCACATGTATTGCGTGAAGAAAAAATAAATTGTCTTTTTTTTTGCTCTTTCTTATTTTTTGGGTTAAAAGAAGTTTTGATGTTTGCATTATATAGAGGATTTATGGATAAGGCTTTTATGCATAAAGTCCAAATTGTCCTTCCTTTTTTCTTTTTTTTTTAATTTTTCTCTGCAACTTCTTTTTAGATGAAATGACAGTTGTGTCCTTGTGGATATTTGAAAAATTGGAAGTACTGATGGTCCACCTTAATTATACTTCTGACATAGGTAATTAAGAAAGAAGTGATTAAAAATTAAATATTGTTGGACTTTAGGGGAGAAAAGGTCATAAGTGTCAATAAATTATACTCCCTCCGTCCCATTTTATGTGTCAATATTTGATCGGGCACGGAGTTTAAGAAATAAATGAAGTCTTTAAAATATTTACCAAATTGCCCTTTATAAAAAGTAGACTCACTTTTTTCTCTCTTCATAAATGTATTGGAGTATTATCTTTAAGATTAAGTGGAACCAACAAGGATAAAAGAGGAATTGTACCTTTAACTACTTACCATATAAGGAAATGTGAAATTCTTTTTGAGACTGACCAAAAAGGAAATGGTGCCACATAAAATGGGACGGAGGAAATAGTAATAATGATTTACGTATGAATCACTTTACTTTTGAATCGAACGTCTATTAGGATAAAGTTAAAATGAGAATCCTTTCAAATTCAAAATATAAAATTAAAAAATTATATAAAAAAATTGTTTTTTCTTTCTATTAATTATATATATATTTATTATAATTAATTTATTTACATAATAGTATATAGAGTATTCAAAATAAATATTTTATTAAATGTCAGATATTCGATTGGTACGATCATAATTTGAGAATTTAAATTTGTTGATTAGATTGAGAGATGATAAGTGTATTAAGCCGAAAATTAAAATGCATGAAGTAAATCACTCTTTAATTGTGACTACGATCGGTACGATAACTTTAACAACCAAAGACACGCGTCGAGTTATTAAAAAAAAAAGTTTATTAAAAGATAACGACAAAAATGAAAGCAAAAGGGTATTTTGGGAACAACGCTTTGTCTCTTAGTGCGTAAATAAAGAAAAAAAAAAGTAAAAAAAAAACGCAACTAAAGAGAAACTTTTAAAAGAGTTTTGTCGCGACTCGTAGCTGTATATTTGGGTCCGGTTCGGGGATAACTCCCGAAAATTGAATTATTAGATCAAATCGAAATTATCGAACCAAAATTTAAAATTTCATATTTTTTTATCTTGAAATATATTAAGCTGAATATCAAACATTTTATTCAAGTATGAAGGAGACTCTTTTTTTCCATCTAATGTTCGATATTTTCACTAAAATTTGATAAAAATTGATTTTTTGTCGGTGAAATGTTTTTAAAAAAAGACGATTTCGAATATGAAACATTTAATAAATGATGAATGAGTATTTATCACTCTATCACGACCCTTGTTGGTCGAGGGGAGCATTTTATTTTTGTTCTCCTATAATGTTTGATATCTTCACTGAAGTTTGATAAAATTTGTATTTTTATCGGGTAAAATATTTTTTAACAAAAACGATTTCATAATCAAGAAAATTCGAATATGAAACATTTGATAAATGATGAATGAGTATTTATCACTCTATCACGATCGTTGTTGGTCCATGGGCGAGATTCACCTGGTGTTGGTCCCTAGTTAAGATATGTTGGTATTACCAAACACGTGTCCCTGATTATCTGGCAGATGGCCACGTGGCGTGATGAAACCTCAATAAGCTGTAGGGGTGTGGGGGCACGTGAAGTGGGACCCACTAAGCTTGTTTGGATTGAGTGTAGAGTTTCTGTGCCAGCTCACTCTTGGTTTGCTTCTGTCCTATAATTAATATTTTTGGATAAATATAGTTATTAATAAAATTAATTTTGATTTTTATGATTAAAAGTACTGATTTGGTCGAATTCATAAATTTTAGTTTAAAATAAAAACACATAATTTAGTTTAGAACACAATGAATTAAGGGGAAAAAGCTTATATATGTCATTGAAATTTGAAAAAAATAATTCATCTATGTCATTTGTTAAAAAATTGGTTCAATATATGTGTCATTTTCATTTGATAAAAGACTCATGCATGTCATTATTTGATGATAAAAAGTGATTATGATTTTGCAAAACCATTTTTACATGTGGTCAATTTTGATTTGATCACGTTATTAAATTAAATTATTATTTTTTTAGATAAAAGCTCAAATATGTCATCGACCTTTGAGAAAATGTTCATTTATGTCATTTGTTAATAGTTTGACTCATCTATGTCATTTCAGTTAACAAATAATGACATATTATGCCTATTCTCTAGCGAAAATGGTATAGATGAGTCACACTCAAAGTTTAATGAAATATTTGAGTCTTTCCTTGTAACTTAATACGACTTAAATCATGTATTTTTGCTTCGTTTTTATGTAAGACTACATATACATTATTATTTTCAGACTTTATTATAAAATAATAGCTGATATATTTTTATCGTTGTTATAGTTTTAGTTCATTTGTACTATTTTTGTAGTGTGGAGTACATTTATGACCCTTTAATTTTGGTGATAAATTTCATATATATATATATAGAGAGAGAACTATAACATATTTTGATTGAGCACATAAACAACAATTTCTGATTTAAATTTTGATAAAAACTCTGTGAGTTTTCGATTAACCTTTCTATGTAATGGGTAATCTTCGACGTATTATAATTAATTAAAATTGATGTGCATAATTTAATGATGGAATGATTAATAATTTTGAGTGTTTATTATTAGCCTAGTTTTGTTGAGTTTGGTTTGAACGTTGAACTGAATAGCATCATGCTTTACTTGTGATCATAAGAATATTTATTTATTTGAAAAAGTTAATCAAATTTTATTTTAGAATATAATAAAAGAAGTATAAAGGTGAAGTATTCCTAATGATATTTTATTTTCAAGGAGATCCAATCTTGATTTGTCTTTTTTTTCCCAAGCATATATTATGATTATAAATAAACTTTACAACAAAAATATATAATATAGTACAAGCTAATCTTATTTTTTTAAAATTTATATTAGATATGTAGTACAAGTGTTACAAGTGTAGCACTGTTTTATATATATACATGGCTAATGCCTACCTATAGATTATAGTATATATTATATAGATGCCCGATCCAAGAACCAAAATAATTTAGCTAATAATGATGTTTTTAGAAGGATTCTCGCTCGATGTCTGATGTCTGATTTTCGTAT
>JAJOOO010004049.1:0-18529 GCA_029582685.1 Solanum piurae | reverse complement strand
AAAAAAAAAATTGAAAAGGATAACTCACAATACCATGCTTGAAACCTGGCTGAATTGGTTTGAAAAAATGTGGTTTCTTTGAAGCTATTTTCATGGCCGTCAACAAAATGCCCTTTCTGTTTGTGAAAAATTAGTTGCCTAAATCAAAATTACAGTAAATTGGTAAGTAGTAATTCAATTTTACATAAATACAACATGAAAAAAAATTCAAGTAAAGAAAATACCAGATAGTCGGAAAATCTTAGTAGCTCAGTTGATTAACTCTCCTAATCTCTTCTCCGTTTCGAGGTTTAGGGTTTATCAAGCGGATCCTCCAAAAAAACTGTAAAATTTCTCGTCGATCAACTGTAAACTCGGATTCTGCTCCTCCTCCATGGCTCCATTTTTTTTCTTCTTTCCATTTTCGGCGAGTTTTGCTTGAATTAAATATACATAACGTAGTTTTAATATTAATAACTGAGATTTAATTAATTAAAATAGAATCTTAATCATGATTAAAATTATCAATTCCTTCCATATATTTACATTTAAAATATATTTACAATCCCAAAATTTAGCTTTATAATAAAAAAAATTCTAAATATATTAAAAACTTCCTTTTTTTTTCTACCATGATTAGATTGTTTATGCCTATTGGATACATATCAAGAGGATAATTATACTTTACCTGTTTGGCTTATTGAATATCAATTTTTAAAGGGAAAAAGGACAAATATATCCAAACTATCGTAAATGATATGCAGATATCCTTCGTCATATTATTGAGATATTGATGCTCCTACCGTATAAAAACTAGAGCATATATGCCCTTTACTCTAACGGAAGACTAAACAGGGACACGTGGCACAATCTTATTCCTCAATTTGATATTTAATAATAAATGTCGGATCGGCGGATAAGATTATAACACATGTATGTCTGTTAAAGGAGATACATATGCTCTAATTTTTGGACGGCAGGGCACCAATGTCCCAAAAGTATGACGAAGGATATCTGCATACCATTTACGATAGTTCGAGGGTATATTTGTTCTTTTTCCCATTTTTAAATTTACTGATCTGCCAGCCAACCAATAAACTATGAATTGGTTAAATATCGGATTAGTAATTAAGTTATTTGCGGTGTATTGACTCAATCATTTCATACTTTTTTTTTTTTTTTACTTCCATTCACCAATAGTCCAATATTAATATCTCCAATCAAACAAAACAATTATATGAAAGTCTAAACTTTGAGGATGCATGCACGTAAGCATTTATTTAACAAATATACTTACTATAGAAACGTAACTACAATTTTATATTAACTCTTAGCAAGTTAACTACAAATAAAATATTAACCTGTTCACCAACCGTTAGTCCGATAACTTAATACCAATAAGTCAATAAGCTAATTTTGTGGTTGGCTTATCCATTATGTTTCGATTTTGAACAACCCTAGATGGAAGTACAAAACAATTTGAATGCAGCAAATTATCAAAAAGATATTCTTTTTGAAACAAACAAACAAAAAAAAGTAAGACGAACAAACTAAAATGAAGTAAGACAGACAAATTGAAACGGGGAGAGAGTAGTAATCATGCATTAGAGGATATTTCAAAATAGAAGTAGAACATATCATACAACTTATCAAAGTTATTTTTTTAAGATATAGCAAAATGTAGTACATCCAAAAACATTACATCCACCTGCTTTAGTGCCTAGTTTCCATTCCCATCACCAACTGCAAATGTTACAAACAAAACATAGCCTCAGTACAGAATCTAAATTTTGGAGACTAAATTGTATAATCATGGGGAAAAAATCATATATATTCATTGTTATACATTATGAAACATCAATATATCAAAACATCAAAGTCATGAAACTAAAAGAAGATTCAAAATATACTTACAATGGAAATGAACTATAGGTATTTTGCCATTGTTGATGAGTTCAAACTTGTAAGTTTCTCCTACTTGAACACCATTGGCTTCTATGAACTTTCGCCATCCCTTTTTAATTCCAAAGTGATGCTTGTCAATTTGCCCAAGGCACATTGACCATGATCTCCGTTTTTCATCCATGATAATCAACTCGCGTTTATCCAGCAAGCCATTTGATTTTGCAAAAGCCATTGGAAGATACTACTCAAATTTATCCCAAATATATAGATTAATACCGCATTATCATTAAAAAAAATAAGAAAATTAGCTAAGGTAGTTGTTACTAAATTTGTTAAAATCACTCTTACCAAAACAGGAAATCTGAGGGTGTAAGGTTTAATAGTAGATATAAAATGAGGGTTGGCATCAGCAGCTTCTTGTGATTTAGGAGTACTCACGTCCGAGGTCTCAAGCATAGCATCTGTTATTGCTTTAAAGTAACCAAGAAAAGAAGAAACATTACAATCATAAATGTAGCGAAAAGACGGGGGATATTTGACATAACTAGAAAGGTTCTTTCCAAACCTTCATCTGACATTCTTTCAGCATCCAAATCTTTCTTCTTTACTTCAGCCTGAAGAAACGGGCTTTCTCGCAAATCTAGTTTTGTTAATTGAAACAACATCAGTACTGAAACAGAAGATGAATTTAAAACCAAAAAAAAGAGATTTAAATCGAAACAGAAAGGAACTGTTATCTGTTGGGCATATACATATAGTACCTTTTCTGATGTTACTCGATGAAGTGATTAATAGCAACATACTTTTGAAGAGTACCAAGGTTAGCTCAAAAGGGTTTCTACCACACACTCAAAAGCTTCTCACAGTAACAGTAATTTTCTAAAGGAAAAAAGCAGCGAGATATTAATTACTTGTACGTTGCTTCTAAGCAAAATACTTTCTTCACACTCTTCAGAAAAGAAAAGTCTCTAGACAGTAAGAATTTGTCCTCTGTTGAACCACGGGAATTGAACATTTGATGGACTTCATAAGAATTTAAGAAATATGTAAGATAAAGTAATAAGATCCACAACAAAATGCTATGTCGAACAAGCAGGGGATAATGTATGACCAGGGCAACAAAATGGAATCGATTGGAAGATGGCAGAATCCTAGAGCTAAAAAAAGGCAAATGCAGATCTACGTTGAACAGAATATCATTCAAGGTCAGTTAACAGAACATGTGTTGACCAAAAATTCAGAGGATCAGTGACAAAGACAAAGTAAGAGTAGATGAAGCACACACAAAAAGACCCCTCGAGGCCCCTAAAACCGAGTCAACTGCTCTACTCCACATACTATCTGCGTCCCCACAACTCCCCCAAGCCATCATAGCCACCAACTTCTCCCTAATCTCCTGAGATTTGGCTTCAGTAAAGCCTCCCCATCTAATCCTTAGTTGATCATATGCGACCCTCTTCTTCTTTCTCTTGGTCTTTCTAATGTGTGTCTAGGAATTATAATTCAAACCATAGAGATTGTGTATATACAAAAGTTAATAACTAGATAAGATCCTTGTAACTATAATTTCATCTCATTGTAATTAATTTAAATAAGTAAATAAGTAAACAGTAGAAAACGGATGAGATAATTTTAAGATAAGGTCTTAGATGAGAAACTTGCCATGAAATCTGAATATAGGTGTTTCTCCATTGGAAACTATCTCAAACATTAAGATATCTCCTTCCTCTAAGCATTTCGTATGGCAAAATTCATGCCATCCACTTCCAATGAAGGTGTTTTTGCCGCTTGTATGCACACCAAACGTCCATGATCGTTGCTCATCCCTCACAATTATCTCACATCTCCTGTCAATGAGTCTGTTTTCTTGTGCAAATTGTTTTGGAATACACTGAAACAGTTTATAAGCAGTAGCAAAATAACAATCAATATGTATGTTTTAATCTTCCAAGTTGTCAAACAGATAATTGTTCTCATAAGCTTATGTAGGAAACAAATTCAATCTTTTTGCGTTTTTTTTTTTCCAGCATAATAGTAAAAGTATAATGTAGTTGTGAAATTACCAGACAATACTTTGAAAGGCAATAAGGTCTAATTGTACAAATGAAATGAGAGTGACTGAGATGCATGTCCTTATAAGCAGCTTTTACATTGGAGAAACCCTTGCCTGATTTCTTGATGTTGGGCTTTGGTTTTTCTGTTGCATTTGTTATTTCCACACAAAGCCATGTCAGAAAAGAATATATATAAAAAAAGGAAGTTACACATTTGACTGCTCGGCCAATAATATTTCTATTTTGTTTTGGACGAACAACTACTTAAGTTAGTTTCTCAAAAATAAAACTCCACCAACGAAATTACAAAACAATAGCTTCAATGAGATATTGCATGTCTTGAGAGGCTATATTTCAGCTAAATGCAAATATTTGTCATAACCCATGAAGTTGAAATAAACTACTCCCTCTGTCCCAATATAAGTGAAAGGGTTCGGAGTACGAGGGTCAATACACCTAATTTTGGGTGTGAATTAGAAATACATTCTCTATGTTCTTTTATTTAGTAAATTTACATATTTGAAAGATACATGAAAAGTACTATAGTCATAAATTTATATGTGCTACTTCGCCTTCCAATGTCATGTTTTCTCATATTTTTTATATATGCAACTTAGCCTTCTAATGTCAAGTCCTCAAAGGGTGTGGTGTGGTACGGTGGGTGAGATTCCTCCACCCTTAATCAGATGTCTCGAGTTTGAGTCTTGTGAATGGAGAAACCTTTGTAGGAAGCGGGATTTATTTTAATCTTTTCATCTCACTTTCCTATTTCTGTTTTAGTTTTTCTAAATGAAGTAAGCATCATCAAAATTGTTCCTCATATTCATACCGGCAATGCATTATTACTATTCTTATATACTTTGTATCAAAATAAGAAAATTAATTTCCATATAGGAAACAAATAACAGAACAAAAGAAGTTCACCTTTGAATTTCAATTTCTTGGAAGACTCTTCAACAATACAGGCTTTTTGTTCTTCTCTTCCATGAACTCCTGGTTCATATTCTCTCTCACAACAACTTGAATCAAAGACGGCGACCTCAAATTCCATGTCTCCTTCATGTCTGAATATCAAAATATTTCCCAATTGTAAATCATGGTCCTTTACAAACTCTTCCCAACCATCTTCCAGTCGCCGGCCATTCACCTTCACGGACCACTTCTTACTTGCCCGTCTTAGCAATGCATATTCATTCGCCTGTCCCTTCAAATACTTGAAGAAACCTATAGGAATTGTCTGCAATACAACAATTTGTATGATTAAAATGGTCTTGTCCCATCATTATCAATTTCAACACACAATGCAAATAAGCATGTGAACATTCCTAAAATGTCAACAACAACAACATACCCATTAAAATCCCACAAGTGAGGTCTGGGGAAGGTAGATTGTAAGCAGACCTTACCACTACCTTATGAAGGTCAGAGAGGTTGTTTCCAAAAAGCCATGTTACTCTAAAATATCGACAAATATTAAATTTGTAATCCATGATTTCGTAAGTGTATTGATCAAGGTTGACCCTATCAAGTTTAAACCCCGGATCATTCTACAATGCTAATACTATTTTCTTAGAGGTGTCAAATAGACAGGTTGAACTGAATTTTAGCGGGTCAAAATAATTTGAGCTGCTAAATTGTCCAGTCATTAACCCACCCAAACATAACTCAGGCTGAAATGTTTAAGTCAAAACGCGATAAACTATGAATCTTAACTTAACCCTCGCAAAACTTACCAACTTTTATTCTCTATAACGACTATGATCAACATATCAAAGGATTTTTTTAAGGCAAAATTACTTGATAAAGCAAACACATGCACTATGAGTCTCATCATGATACAGCGTCTCACCCACTCCGTCAGAACTTTCTTATACACATGAAATAGCAAGAGTTTAAATAAATTACAACACATAACAAGAGTTTAAGTATCGATTTGCTATGTATCAGTATCAACACATACAAGTATTTTCACCCAAATAATCAATAAAACTGTGATAAACTCCCTCACACATGCAGCAGACCAAAAAAAAAAAAACTGAAGGAAAAATTGAAAGTATTTTACTTACAATTTGTTGCTTAAAACCTGGCAAAATAGGTTTTAAAAAATGAGGTTTTTTTGGAGGGATTTTCATGTAAAGAAGTTGAAAAGTTACAGAAGGAATGGAAAACCCTCCGCTTCAAATCAGGTACTTTCTCCGGTTCATATTATTGCTCTTTGGGTATTTATGTTTAAACCTTTTTTTTGGCCTTTATTAATATTTTCTAGGTGATAAGTTTAAGAGATTTATTAGTTATATTTCTGATTTTACTTTGAATTATTTTTATTTACAAAAATAGTTTGACAATACTAAAGAGGGTAACAGTGGAAACTGATGTTTAGTTTATGTCATAATTTATTTATTTTCTTAATAGATGTGCATTATCTTACAAATTCTTAATATGGAATAGTAACTACGTATTTAAATCATAATTTAAAACTTTATTAACAAAAAAAGACTCATTCTCAAAGTAAAGAAATTGTTAGTACCATATGAGAGGATTTTATCGAACAATAGCTAGTTACTACTATTGTTAATACATTACACTAGTGAATTTTTGTAAATTTATTCATACATTGTGTTAGAATATTCAAATATTTTATTTATGAATTATAATGTGCTCATTTATGGTAACATAGTATGAGAATAAGGAAATTTTTGATAGTTTTTCACAAATTATGAGAGTTTTATGTTTATTAAAAAAAATACAACTTAATTAAGAAATTTAAATTATATCTCCAAACAAAATTTCAACTTCAAATCAGGTCCAAACAGGTCTTTTAACTAAATCATCCTTAATTAATGATATTATAGAAAATTGTTCAAATGGACTTTTTAGATATGTAAATAAGGACAAATCTGAAAAATAAAATTAACTCTTTCTTGATTATGTAAATAAACACTTATTATGAGCTTGAGTTGGTTAAAATGCAACTTACAAGATCACTGAATACAACTTATTAAAATTTGAAGTAAAATGTACATGTCAGGTAATCAAATGAAGGGTAATTGAAGAAAATTAAATCTAAGGTACATCTTGGACCTCGAACTTTGGTCCAGTGGTAAGAGCACAACACGTGATTATGTTGCAGGTTCAAAATTCATTATTCACCGAGCTTTGAACCATGCACCATTGGACTCGAAGATTTCTCCGTTATGGAAAAAAATCTGAAGGTAAGAGCAACATGTAGTGTATCCAAAGCATCACCTTCAATGCTCCTTTCCCTTGCCCATCACCAACTGCTTCACTAACTTTTCAAGGGCTTTGCTTGGCATCCTTTCCAGAGTACATACCTGAAAAAATTCTTCTAAGATTACATAGACTCTCTTTGCAATAGATCTAGTTTCGTAGTCTTGATTCCATAAAACCAACAGCAACGTACCCAATGTAATCCCACAAGTGGTCAGGAGAGAGCAGATTGTACGTAGACCTTACCCCTATCTTGGGAATCTTGGGAGGTAGAGAGGTTGTTTCCGATAGACACTTGGCTCAAGGAGTCTGATAATAGAAGTGAAGCTAGATTTCTTTGTGTGTGTGTGGGTGGGGGGTGGGGGACTTGTAGGGCATTTGAACAATTGGCCTTTTTTGACAATACATGCAGACTATTTAAAACCTTCCGCAGACGATTAATATCAAAGTAAAGTTGTAGGACAAATTTTAAAAGTTCATCACTCTTTCAAAGTGTGTCATAATTTTCATATGAAAGGAGTTCAAAAGCGTGATGTATTGCACGGAGAAAGATCATGAAAATATGTAAATACTTAACCCCACATAGTGTTTACACCAAATCAAGATACTTAACTTTAGCACCTAGAAGTTAAAGTAACCATGGTTTGAGTGATAAATGTGTGTATGAACGATGCTTGCCATGCATTTATTGATTTGGTGTAAACACTATACATTGGGTGCGGGTAAATTGATATCATGAAAAATAAAGGGAAGTAATGAAATACTCACGATGGAAATAGGCTACAGGCATTTTTTCATTGTTGATGAGTTCAAATCTATAGATATCTCCTACTTGGACATCATTTGCTTCTTTGAACTTTTGCCATCCAATGTGAATTCCAATGTGATCATCTGACACTGGCCCTAGTCGAACTGGCCACGATCTCTGTTGTTCATCCATGAGAATCATCTCAAAACGTCTATTCATCCAGCCATTTGATTTTGCAAAAGCCAATGGAATATACTGCTCAAGTTTAATCCCATTCCATAGATCAATATCATGTCATAAAAAAAAAAGAGAAGCTCTAAATGAAGATCTTAACTAAATTGATTCAGATTAACATACCAGAAAATGTTTGAAGATGGAATAAGGCTTAATAATTGAAATAAAATGAGGGGTAGCATCATTAGCAGATGTTGAAGCAGGTAGTTCTTTCGGAGCAGTCACGTATGAGGTCTTAATCTTAACGCCTGTTGCTACTCTCAAAATACAAGAAGGTAAGATAGAATCAGAGAAATAAAAAGAAAAAAAATGTATTAGATACAGCAACAAAAGGTTTTGCTTTTGAAATCCATACCTTCCGTGGAAACACTTTTAGCATCCAAATTGATCTTCTTTCCTTCGGGCTGAGGTGATGCATTTCCTCTCATATCTAGTTTTAAAATTGACATGACAATGTTAGAACGAAACAGAACATGAATATTTAAAACCAAAAAATAAACATTAAGAAAAGTAAATCTTTTTGAGGGGAAAAGAAGAGATGAAATGAATTTCATAAGAGCTAATTCAACTCTCAGAAACATAGAGCTTCTTTTCGGGACCCGGGAAGTCAACTGTAGCTGAAAAAAGGACATCCTATCTCATAATATACTACTCGGTAAATTTCTTTAATAAAACCGCTATTGTAAGTCGTTCAAAAAGATCTTCTACAAAACTCGAAAGCTTTTTTCAGTAACTGGTACTCTCAAGAAAGCAGAAAAGGCTTGTGTACATACTTTTTACTTAAAACATTCACTAAAAATCATCTAAATAAGACACTTCATAAATAAGAACCTTCCAATATGAGCTCGGATTTTGTTGAACTTGAGAAAACATAAAGGATATAATAATAAATGAACAAACATGGTGCGGTCTTGTTTTACCAAGACACTATATTTTTTGCTAACAAAATTTGTGTCCGGTATTTTGAAATCCAAGACATAGAAACTATGAGGTAACAACAAATAGAAAGAGAATCTTTAATCACTAGTAAGGATCCTTATAAAAAAAAGTGATGTATGATGTTATTGTATTTATGATTTAAAGAAAGAAACAGGTAAGCAAAAAGAGAGGAAAACAGAATTTTTAAAAAGGGATTAGATGAGAAATTTGCCGTGAAACTTCAATATTGGCTTCTCTCCATTGTCGAGTATCTCAAACATTAAGTAATCTCCCTCCTTTAAGCAATTCACAATGCAGAACTTGTGCCATCTGCCAACAATGCAGGTGTTTACCCCACGGGCATATAGCTTAAATGTCCATGACCGGCGCTTGTCTCTTATTGTTATCGTACATGTCCTGTTTTTGAGACCGTTTAACCGTGCAAATGAGACTGGAACTCGCTGAAACAGCTTATAATCAGTTTCACAAAAACAGCTCATATGTATGCTTCACACTCTGAAAATTTTTCTCATAACGAAATGAGCTCTCTATTTTTCTTTTTTTCTATTTTTAACAATGGAAGAAAAATTTAGTTTCGACAACTTACCAGTGAACACTTCGAAAGGTAATATGATTTCATGGTACAAACAAAATGAGGGTGAGAGAGAGGAATGTCTTTTGCAGCTTCTATGTTGCGAAAAGCCTCGTGTGATGACATGATGTTGCACTTTGATTTTTCTGTTACATTTGCTAATTACACAGTCATGTCAGAAATATTAATCGAACGGATACTTACGAACATGAACAAAAGAACATTTGAATAGTTAATTGTAAAAAAAACATGACAATAAATTAATTATGACAAAAAGATTACAATTAAAGTATAAATAGCATCTAAACATGCACCTCATCCTTTGGCTAATTATTTATCTAAAAAAAAGAAACAAAAAAAAAAACTGAAACTTCTTTTAAGGTTAAGGGAATTAACTTGCAAATGATCAAGTATAAACTAATTGTACTATGATATGTAGCAATTTATTAATATTTTTATGCTATTAACGTTCGTTTCAGTAATTACAGTATGAAGGACTACTTGTTGATTCAAAAAAAGAAGTATGTAGAACTACTATTTTAAAGATCTTATTTCCTTTAGAAGATCATAAACTACTACTACACTCATGTCATCAATATATCTGCATAAAGGTTGAGGACTAAACTGCTTCTCTAAAGATTTTTATTTGAAATCAAATTTCCAACTGTTCGGTTGGGTAAATTTTAAAGTGTAGTTATTATGAAGAACATATTTTACAGTTTGAACAACCAAACACGAAATAATTTAACTGAAGATGTAATAAAGTGTTGCAGTGTGGTGTATACAACAAAGTAAAAAGATTGTTAAAAAATAAGAGGTTGCTTAAATGAGAAAACTTACTATGGAATTCCCATATTGGCACTTCTCCATTAGCAACAACCTTGAATGTTATATGATCTCCCTCCTTTATGTCATTTGCATCACGGAGTTCAGCCCATCTACCTCCAATATAGACTTGAGAATAGGAGGTATATAGCTTTAAACTCCATGACCTTCGTTTTTCATCTCTAATAATCAAACTACATTTCTTGTTTATGAGACCGTTTGCCCTTGCAAATTTTCCAGGAAGGCGCTGAAATCGTTTTGAACAATTTGCACAGTTCATCAAACATACAATTAAGCTTCATATTTTCACGGTAAATGCCACCAATAAACAAAGAGGGGAATCAAAGAAAATGGTGCACACGTCTCCTTTAGCCTCTAGATTCTTGAAAGGTATTTTGAGACTTACAAAGTAACATTTTGAAAGGCAATAGGCTCTAACTTTGCATACAACATGAGATTGGTTGCGAGTAGCAGCTTCTGCACGGGGAAAAAGCCTTACATTGTTAATTGTAGACAAATCCAAATCCAAAAAATAAAATGTGACAAAATGATTACAATCAGAACGAGAACAATCTAACACATGTCATCATGCAAGTTCACGGGAACCCAATAACTTCTGCACAGACATTGTATATCTATTAACAAATCAGCTAAATATCTTTAACTATCGAATTGTGAACCCATTTATTACTGTTTTATCAACTCGAAACCATTGAGGAACCCACAAACTTCAACTTCTGCATCCACCGCCCTTTTGCCAATTTTTAATATAAACAATTTGAAACTTATGCCAAGACGTATCAACTCGAAGGGCTGATGAATGGAATGTCTGGGCGATCCTCTTCCGTTTGAGCTAGCTTTTAGACCCAAAACCTAATTTAACACCAATTTAACTAGCAAATTCATCAAGTATAAACTAATGTACTCTAAAGATCTTACCTTTAAACTCAAATTCCTTCGAAATTTCCTCAACAGTCCGGGATCTACCTCCTCCTCCTTCTCCTTCTTCCTGCAGATACTCTGCATATTCTCTATCACAATGACTTGAATCAAATACAGAAACCTCAAATTCCATATTTCCTTCATGTCTAAACACCAACAGATCTCCCAATTGCAAATCATTCTCCTCCACAAATTTTCCCCAATTACCCTCTTCAAATCGATGTTCATTCAGCTTAATCCGCCATTTCTTACCACCTCTTTTCAGTACAGCACGTTTAATATGCTCATATCCCTTCAGATACTTCAAAAAACCTATAGGAATTTTCTACAAAATCATGTATAATTAGGGTAACATTGTCCCAAAATGACATGAAATAGTTGAAAGTATTAGTAGTACAAAAATACTTACAATTCCATTTTTGAAGCCTGGAAGAATTGGTTTGAAAAAATGAGGTTTCTTTGGAGGTATTTTCATGGAGGTTCACTTTCTTCTTTACACATAAAGGTGTGTTTGGTTGTAATGAAAATGTTTCTTTAAGTTTTTTAAATACAACGTAGATCTTTTATAAACTCTTGAACGAAAAAAAGGGATAGAGACATGTTAGGGATTCGAAGCATTAAAAGAGGCGTTATGATTTTGAGTATTATTTGTACGATGCCCCATGAAAATTAGATTCTGATGGAATTTTGAAAGAGCGTAAGCTGATAATTTGGTGATATATCTATGTATTACAAGTATGAAGTGGATAACTAGATTATGTATTACAAGTATGAAGTGGATAACTAGATTGTTTAATGTTATTTTTAAGATAGTGAAAATGTATGAGGAACGGAGGTGGAGTACAATGATTCTATTGGACAAGAACAAGGTGACATTGAATGTTGCAACAACTAAAGGGGTATAAAGTTGCTTAAGACACTTGATTTGAATGATGAAAACATAAATTATTACTCCTTTTATTATAATTTGTTTATCTGATTTGATTTGAAACAGAGTTTAAAAAAAATAAAAAAGACTTCAATATTGTGATCCAAAACTAATGATACGTAGAATGTATCAATATCCTTTAACCTTATAGTCTTAAATATGTCATGTGAAAAATTAGAATTAATGAAATGCCAAAAAGGAAAATAAAATACTAAAAAGAAAAATACAACAAACAAATTGAAACGACGAGAATATAAAGAATGAGAAGTTATAATGTCAAATCTCTCAAAAAAATAAAATAACTACCCATCCATATACTCTCTTACATGGATAGGATACTCCATAATCATCTCTTCTTTTTCTTCTGGTGTCATGATATAAACCAAAAGTGTGACTTAATCTTAAGAGTTAATAATGCTAACAGCATAATACAAAAACATGTTTGGCTTTTGAAGAACAAAAATCAAAGTACATTTTCTTTAGATTAGCCAACATGTAGTAAATCCAAAAAATGAAAACCATCATATTCTTCAGTGCTCCTTGTGGTTTCTCTCATGCTTTTCATCCTTCACAGCATATTTAACTGCAAAAATATATTTTTAGCATAACATAAGACTCCCTTTGCTATGGCCTATGTAAAACCTTTCGAGATTCGTTCAATATCAGAAGAAACACATTTTCATTTCGCAACCACAGGACAAGTCGTTTATCACGAAAACAATGGGAAGTAAAGAAGTAACTCACAAGGGAAATACACTCTACATGTATTGTTCTGTTGTCGATGAGTTCAAACTTGTAAGTATCTCCAACTTGGACACCATTTGCTTTCATGAACTTTTGAAATCCCCTGGTAATTACAAAGCGATGCACCCTTTGACTTAGCTGAACTGGCCATGATCTCTGTTTCTCATCTGTGAGAATCATCTTACGTTGATCCATCAAGCCAGTCGATTTTATAAAAGCCATTGGAAGATACTGCTCAAGTTTATCCCAGTATGTGTATCAATACAAAAAAAGAGAAGTTACTACGAAGATCTTAACAATTAAGGAGTCGTTTGGTAGCTGGTTAGAATTATGCATGTATTAGTTATGTCATCTTCTATACCCCGCATAAGATAATACACAATTTCTGTCATAATACATGTTAGTTATGCAGGTTTCTAAATTGCAAACCATAGGTCATATGATTTTATACCGGAATAACTTACCTTCTAACTAGCCACCAAATGTTGTGTAACTTATGCAGACATGACAACATGAATAAGTTGTCTCTTTACTAGCTACCAAACGACCACTAAAGGCTTATTACAAGTTAATTTGAATTGCTCACCAAATAGGATCTGCTGATGGTATAAGAGTTGATAGTAGCAATAAAATGAGGGTTCGTGTTAGCAGATGTTAGAGCAGGTACTTGTGCTTTTGGAGCAGGCATATCCGAGGTCTCAATCCCGAGGCCTGTTCTTCATTCAAAAAAGATACATGAAAAAGAAATACGATTTTTTTGTTGCGACTAAAGTCACCACAGAAACTACCAAAAGAAGTCACATAATCAAGGGTATGCTCTTGTAATCCAAACCTTGAGTGGAAACTCTTTTAACATCCAAATTAGGCTTCTTTTGTTCGCGCTGAAGTGATGCATTTTCTCTCGAATCTAGTTTTCAAATTGAAAAACATTATCAACTGAAACCAAAAATGAATTTGAATCCAAAAATAGAACATTAAATTGAAGTAGAAAAACTATAAGGATGCAAGGGTAGAAAGAAAAAAACATGTCAGTTCACTGTAACTATGATTTATAAGAAAGAAGTAGATAAATCAAGGAAAAAAGTGGATGAAATATAAGAGAAAGGGCTTAGATTAGAAACTTGCCGTGAAATTTCAATACAAGTCCCTCTCCCTTGGAAAACAGCTCAAACATTACGCGATCTCCTTCCTTTAAGAAATTAGCAGCGCAAAATTCATGCCATATGCCTCCAATGAAAATGTTGGATGCAGTAATATACAGCTTAAACATCCATGACCTTTGCTGCTCATCTCTTATCGTTACCGTACATTTCCTGTCGAGGCCATTTTCCCGTGCAAATAGTGTTGGAACACGCTGAAACAGTTTGCATGTAATAACTCATACTTATGCTTCAACACTTCCAAATTATTAAAAAACAAATACTTAGTTCTCATAACGAAATGAGCTCATCTTCTTCTTTTTTTAATAGTAACAACAAAAGTAGAATCAAATTTTCAACTTACCAGCAAATACTTTGAAATGCAACTGCGCGTGATGGTATAAATAAAATGAGGGCGAGACCGAGGCATGTCCTTAGCAGCTTCTACATCAGGTAAGTCCTTGTTTGATGACATGACATAAGGCATTGGCTTTGTCGTAGCATTTTCTACTTACACAAAAAGTCGTGTCAATATTTGAAAAAAACACTTTATGAACAAAAGAACATATCAATAGTTCAACAAGATAGAACCTTTCTGAAGATAACTTTCCTACTTTAATTCTAAGAAGTTGATTAATCTACTAATTTCACATATCAGTTTGGTCTTACTAAGACCAAAAGAACGTAATACAATTGTAATGTTAATTCTCATTCACGTGTTAGCAATGTGTTGCTGTATATACATTTACTCCTCTTGCAAACTGAATGGGAGGCTGGCACGTTCAGTCTGACAGGTAAAAACTGGAAGCATGATGAAGCAAGTGGCTTTGTTAGAATGTCTGCAACATTGCCTTTGGGTTACTTGTTTTATATAAGTGTTTCTGGATAGTTGTGTTATGGTGTCCCTTGTTGGGACTTGTGGGGTTATTTACACCACTCGAGGGTTTGTTTTATACGAGCACAGCAACCGGCAGAGCAGTGTGCTTGTATTTGAATATGGATTCATCTATCGACAAGAAAATGGAAATCCAACTTGGTTCTCGAAGGAAAATGAAGACAAGGAATGCCCTTCTTTTTTAGATCTTTGAATATATTCTATTAAAGCCATAGAATGACTCATTTCATGAAACATGTTATATTTGTCTTCAAAGACTTAAAATAATATTAATGAAGATAAAGCTCTCTTCTCACAACAAGGAGAAGTATCTAATCAGTTCTTGAAGATGTTAGGAGAGCTCGCGTGAAATTAATGAGTTTTAAGACTTATCAAGAAACCATATATATGCAAAGCACTATGGTCTAATGACTACAAGGCTTCTGAGTAGCAGCTTCTACATGGGAAGAAGTCTTGTGTGATGACTCAATACCGGGGCTAAGTTTGTATGTTCCATCGTCAGTAAATTAAATTTCTGATACTACTCAATGAAGTGATTAAAATCAGCCTTCTAAAAGTTTAGCAAGATACTTTCTAAAAATCTACCCAAAGTCTGTGTATACCCCCGACCCCACTTGTGGGACTATACTGGGTATGTTGTTGTTGTATTGTTTTTTAGCAACATTCTTCCTTTATAGACTCTTTAAAACCAAGGGCACTCAAAAGAACAATGAAAGGAACATAGTAGAAGATGGAAAAGAAAAGAAGCAGAACCGCAAAAGTAATATCTAAAGCACAATGCTATGCCATATAAGCAGAGGAGCCAGGTCAACTAGTAGCAGAACCACGGACGTAAAAAAGGGAAAAGCAGAACAGCTTGTGGCCCTGGTTCTGTTAACAGAACATGCATAGACTTATAAAAAATTGGGAGGAGCAGTGACAAAAGGACAAGTAGAAGTACAAGTAGAAGTACATACACAAGATAAGACTACTCAGTTAGGAACTGTATATGTTGGGAGTTCAGAAAAGATGTCGTATGGGAGAGGATCCAAGGTTGGAGTTCAACGATAATTCTGAGCAGCAAAAGGATAAAATGACTATTTTTTTGTGTGGCATCTAAAAATATTACATCTTGGATAGGATCTTTTTTCTTTTTTGTTTGGTTGTCTAATGTGTGTAATACAGTCTACATGCCTATACATTTTTCACTTAATAGAAACAGGAAATTGTGGAGTAAAATACTATCTCTATTTGCATTTCATCTCACTTCAATAAACATACTAGTGCATATGACAATAAAAAAGATCATCAACGAAATAAGAGGCTGGTAAGATGAGAAAACTTACCCTGAAAGTTCCTCATTGGAGTTATTGCATCAGTAACAACATGAAATTTCCATATAGGTGTCTCTCCATCAGTAACAATCTCGAACATAATACGATCTCCCTCCTTTAAGCAATAATCAGCACTGAATTTACGCCATCCACCTCCAATATAGGTTTGAGTTTGACAAGAATGTAGCTTTACATTCCACGACCTTTGCTTTTCATCTCTTAGAAGCAAATCATACTTCTTGTTCGTGATATGACCGTTTGCAAATGTAACATGCTTAGGAATGCGCTGACATGGTGTATAACCATTTACACACATCATTAAACAGTTCATATTAACAAAGACAAAAAATAAAAAAAATAACATAGATGTTGCACATGCTTCCTTTAGCCTGAAATTTTTTGAAGAGTTTACGTGAAATTCATGAGTTTTGAGACTTACCAAGTAACCATATGTAAAGCAACATGGGGTAATATTGCATGTAAAACGAGAATGACCAAAAGGCTTGTGGGTAGAAGCTTCAGAATGGGAAGAAGCCTCATCTGACGACTCAATGCTGGGGCTCAATTTTTCTGTTACACCATCAGTAAATCAAATTTCTTAAAGGGATTAAATGGTACGAGGATGATGAGGATCAATATAGCCAACTTAACTTATTTGAGATTGAGGTGTAGTTGCTTGCATTTATTAAATTATCTCTACTCTAGTTTTTTGTCTTAAAACAGAAGTTTAGCACGTGGAATAGAGCACAAATAGGCCTTAAATAACTTCACCTTTGAAATCAAAATCCATGGAAGTTTCTTCAACAGTATGAACTACTTCTTCTACTTCTACTTCTTTTTCTTCTTCTTCTTCGTCATCATCGTCATCTTCTTCTTCTTCTTCTTGTTTTTGTTCTTGTTCTACTTCCAAATACTCTATATATTCTCCGTCACAGTGAGTTGAATCAAATATGGAAACTTCAAACTCCATATTTCCTTCATGTCTGAAAATCAACAAATCTCCTAACTGCAAATCATGATCCTCGACAAACTTTTTCCAGCCTTCTTTGAAGTGCCGGCCATCCACTTTCACCAGCCACTTTTTACCAGCACTTTTCAGTAATGCATGTTTAATATGTTCATGTCCCCTCAAATACTTCAAGAAACCTATAGGAATATTCTGCAGTACAACAATATATATAATTAGAATAAGTCCCAATATGATATCCTCCTTTTTTATTAGCCAGATATTCTAAATGGAAGTGTAAAAGACACTACACTTATAACTATGTCGCCTTCCCAAAGCAGTTGAGATCGACTATATGAATTGTCACTTATTCATTTTAGCTCATTTCATATCATCGTACAACAACATATTATTTGTAATCCCACAAGTGGATTTCGACCTCACAACTCATGAAAAATAAGATCAAAATAGGTCGAAAAAACAAAATGGAAGTTAAAAGACACTACACTTATAACTATGTCTCCATACCAAACAAGTTGAGATCGACTATATGAATTCTCCCTTATTGATATAAGCTCATTTCGCATTATCATACAACAACATATTCATTGTAATCCCACAAGTGAATTCCGGGGATGATAGAGTGTAAGCACGCACAGTAGGGGTGGCAAAATCAAACCCAACCTGACCCAACCCATTTAGGTTTGGGTTGGTTATTGACCCGCCCATTTGTTAACCCAATCCATGAAAAAATGGTTTGATAGATAACCCAAATTGATTTTTGAGAAATCTTGTCAAAATATTTTTAGAAAACTTTTTATTTTATTTAATTTTATATGTTATATATAGTTATAATAAAGAATAAAAAAATTTATTAGATACTAAAAACTTATAAAATAACAAATAAAGCAAATAAAACTTAGTGAAAATTGGGTGGATTGAGTTATAACCCATTACCTAACCCATTTTGACCCGCTCAAATTTAAACCCATCCCGCCCAACTGCCACCCCTAAGCTAGCGTTTGGCCATAGATTTCTAAATATTCTTGGCAAATATTATTTGGGTGAAAATTTGGGTGAAATTTCACCATGTGTTTGGCCATAGTATTTGGGAAATATATTTCACTTTTTTAGAAAAA
>JAJOOO010004048.1:0-19414 GCA_029582685.1 Solanum piurae | reverse complement strand
AGTACAAGGTGTTCAAGGGCTGCCTCGTAATCACCTTTAGCCTCACATATGAGAGCCATTAAACGACGATCAGCTGCCTCTTCAAGAGAAGCTGGTGGACTGTGGACACGATGGATTTCCAGTGTTTTCTTGCACAAATTCTCTGCTTCATCAAATTGCATTGCCTGAACATGAGCTTCAGCCAAGTACCTGCATAATTTACAATTCAGTTGCCTTAGTTAGAGCCTAAGAATCACATAGATAGTTGCCAATTAAAAGCTGAAAAGGAAGAGTGTTACACAAACTAGCTAATGTAATAAGAATGGTCATTTAGGACCGTGAACTTAAAGCAGCCATATTGAGCAGATCAATGCCATCCCAGTGAAATAGTTATATGGATGATTTTCTTTATAAACAGCAATCATGAACATCAAACAGCCTAATATAGTTTCATGGTTTACTTTACTAAACACCTATCAATACATGTAATACTCATTGAATATTTTTAAGAAATTGATCTCTTTGAGTCTTTACAAAATGTTGAATATATTTTGAGAGAAACAAACATAAACTAGCTGTGTAAATTAGATGTGACACAGCTCAACTCCCCCCCCCCCCCCATGATTTGCCAGAATCTGCTCCAAAAGATTTATCATAACACCTAGCCACCAATGAGCACCGCCTTTGCCAACATATACCACTATCTGCATCTCAACGAATTCCAGTAAATAGTTATACTAAGTGTCAGTTTTACTTGTAAGAAAATTTTAAGGAAAAAGAACATGTTTAAAGCCAACTAACAGATAACATGTGAAAAGAAAAGTATAAGACATATGACCAACATTAAAGGCCTATAGCAACCGCTGAGTGAAGAGAGAATAGCAAAAGCAAGAACCTTTATTTCAGAAAGACAAGAGTTTGTAGAAAATCACATGACTATCCTCTATAAGTACAGCAAAAAAGAAATTTCTTAGAGAAAGAACATTATACTAGCATTGGACAAGTTGGATGAATTATTAACCTCAATCAGATGGATCTGCTAACTGGACTTCCTAAAGAACCAATTCCCTTCCCGGAAAAAAGCATATCTATCCAATTTCACACCGATAATCAGATATAGGAATTACACAAGTACGAATTGCATTACATTTACTGCTGTTTTCAAACTGATAATATTTCATCAGAATCCTAATAGTGCTTCAAATGATAATAGCTTTCACAGTATGAACACGGCTGAAAACTAAAGAAGTGCAATATGCATTACATATTAATTGATACAGTTTGTTAAGCATTACCAATTGGCCAGCTATAAGAATCCTTTTTCCATGTTCAGCTCTACAATTTCATATAAAAAGGAACAAAGAGACGTTATGATAACTGATAAATACCTGCAAGTCTCAGCTACTCTCGGATCTGTATCTCCTAAAGCTTCCATCTGTATTTTCAAACCGTCCTTGTAACATTCAATCGACCGATCCAACTGTCCAAGCATGGAATGAGTATCACCAAGCTGCATATACCCAGAGAACGCCGCAAGCGCATGATCTGCACCTTTCGAAACTTCTGGCACCTTAATCGCCGTTTCCAGCACCGGAATCGCCTCTTCAAACCTCGCCAAACTACAATAAATAGCTGCCACAACGTGAAGACTCATAGCCAGATCCAAACTAGGCTCACCGTCAACCGCACATTTCTCAAACGACTTCGCAGCTCTCAACGCATAATCCAACGCCTTATTCGGTCCCTCACCAGAAGCAATCGTATCACGCGCTAACTTCAGCAGAAACGGTCCTAGATCGGGATTATCAAGAGACGACTCATCAATAACAACCTTCTCCGGCGGAGATTTCTTCTTCCCTGAGCTCCGATCCGGTGATGGCTTAGCCCGTGAAGTTGACGGAGACGGTGAAGGAGGTCTCCTCGGCGCCGGAGAGTTGCTCTTCGGGATAACAGGTTCGGATCTATCCACCCGTCCATTAGTCTCCTCCGGAACTGAAATTCTCAACGGCGGAGCCTCCGGTGGCGTTTTGACGGAAACTATACCCGGCATTGTTAATTGATTAATGTTAAAGGATTTTCAGGTAGAATTCAAGTTTATATATATATATGGTGATTTTGGGAGTTATAAAAAAGAGAATTAATTAAGGATTAATTAAAAAATTTGGAACGTATTTTTCAAGTGTTAGTTGAGAAACAGTTGAAGAAGAAGGTAAACAGTGAAGTGAAGGTAAGGTAAGAATTCGGACTGCCATCTACTAAATGGGCCACCTATATTCTTGGGCTCAAGATAAAAGTGGGCCATCTAGAAAATGACATGGACCAATTATTTCATGACAAGTATTATGACCCCCGGAGAGGATTATGAAGTGGGGAATCGAATCATCACGAACAAATCAACTGAGTTACTAAGATCCTCGATTTTTTTCCTGATCTGCAAAACTCCCTCTGTCTCATATTAACTGATCATCTTACTAAAAACAATTGTCACATACTCCCTCCGTCCAACAATAATTTTTCACTATACTAATAATAGATGTCCAACAATACTTGTCCAATTTAGAAAATCAAGAGATAATTTAACGTTTGTGTTTATTTTATCCTTGATATTAAATATTATTTATCATCTAACGCATTTTTCAAAATATTAAATTTTTTAAAAAAGTCAAAAGATAATATAGTAATATTACCCCTATTATTTATTGTTTTTTAAATGATGTGTCAAGTCAATAGTGGATAATTATTGTTGGAGAGGAATATTGGTTGATCAGGTTATTAATTCAAAAAAACGTTAATTAAAATTTTCCTATATTACCCTTATAATTAATTCTTTTTAAAATATATTTGTTTGTAATATTCCCAAGAAGCTTTTTTAAGTGTGAATTAGTAATATTATCTTCTTATTTATGATTTTTCAACATGTATGTAAAATAGAAAACGATCCACTAATATGCGGAAGAAGTATTAGAGAAATTTATTGCAAGATCCTATTTTATCTCTTACATGATGAAGAGGTTAATAAAGAAATTAAAAAGTGCTTGAAAACTATTTTATCTTATTTATTGTGATAGTTCTCTACTATATATATAGTGCTACACCTTTACGGAATTTACTTGTAGAATTTCATTGGATATATCATCATAAAAAATAATTATACTTTTTTATATTTAAAAATAATTTATTTTAAGTTGAATAATTTGGGATCTCCGCGGTAAAAGAATTTATTTTCGTAAGAAGAGAACAATCTCTGTCATGCGTTGGATTATTATTTGAAAATGTGATCTGTGAAGGTTATGATGATCCATGATTAATTTGTCAAAAGTACACTTTTGGCCCCCATTTTTAATTTAGTTTTTTAGAGAACATGTAAATTTTTAGCTAAGCAATTTAAGATTATCTTTTTACGATTTCAAATTAAGCACTAGACCAATTAACAATCATATAAGTTGTTTGTTGATCTTTTCTAATCGAACAGGAGGCTAACTAAACCAATCTTATGTAGATATATAGTCCTATTAAAACTGTTATGAATAAATCAGGATCACTATAGATAAAATAATCATATATTGAATTAAGAAATTACATTTAGGATCTGAGTTGATAAATACGATTTATGAGAGTAAACTAGACTTATGTAAAATTTTGAGTAAGGACCTATTCGGCCATAAATATATTTGGAAAAAACTTGAGAAATGGTTACAACTTGTCATTACTTGGCAAATATATTTGACAAATATCCAAGTTTCCACTAGAAAAAAAATACTATTTTGGTCAAGTTCTAATATTTGGGTATTTTTTAAATAAAAAATTACCTCAAATTTTTATATTTTATTAAAAAAAAAACTCATCATTTATTAATTATAACTAATATTTATCTACCAAATTACTCCATATTGTTATTGATTGTTATCAATTATGTTATAAGGTTGTTTTTTTAACGAAACATGTTCATTATAAAATGATAATACAAACTTAAAGGTATTTTAATAATTTTTAGAACTTATGGATATATATCATATTTTTTGAAATAGTCAAATATTTCTCCTAAAATTTATGGCCAAATACTTGGTGAAACTTCACCCAAAAATAATTTGCCAAAAAACATTTCAAAAATTTGGGATCAAACGGCAAACGCTAGCTAAGAGTCTGATTTTTCTCATCCCCTTTCTTTTACGAGAATTTGTAATTGAACTCTAGTCTTATTAATATAGTTGAGAAGCTGGTAACGGTTACATAGATTTGAGAGTTCAATACATAAAGCTTAAGGTTTTATATAAGAAATACATTTAAAAATTAATTAGATACTTTGGCTCCTATAGGAGGGTTCCCTTTGCCTGGGGTATGTGAAAAATTTGGTCCACCTTCATCGTAGTCCACCGTCGCATCCACGGCTAAAAGCTTGCGCACATTCATTTGGCCAATCACCTAACCACAAAGACAGAAAAAATAATTGTAAGTTATATATACTGGTTTGATAGATGATAATATGTACTTCATGAATTTAAATTAATTGAGTCTCAAATAGATAATCGAACATCAATTGAGGACAAAAAACTATTTGCATACGAATGATAATGACTAATACCTTGTCAAGTTTTTGAAGAGCAAGAATTGGAACAAATAACTCTGAATTTATTTTTTGGATGTTCCTTTATTTTGATTTTTGTATTGAGATTCGATAATATTTGAATTTGTTCTCATATATAATTCATTTTCTAACATAGAGAATTTTATATCTAGATCTCGAATTCCAGATCTTTCAGATGAGTACTTATCATCTCATCATCTCTAAAATTCATGTATTTATTAAGCATTCACAAAGTACAAATAATCTATATAAAAAAAATAATCTACTTGAGAAAGTTACCTCTCTCTGTAGACCTTGTAGCAAGGCCACATCTTGTATGCCAATGGTGCGACCTATAGAATGAATACACAAAATCGATTTGAATTCTCAATTCTAAAATTAATTGAGATCGAATATATAAATTTTCTTTAAATTCATCTTAAGTCGATATTATATAAAATAAAAACAGGTTAATTTCTTGAATTAAAAAAAATTATAAAGTTAATTCACCTGGCCATGAGCAAATGAAGATGAGACATATAACAAAAAGAAGAGTCTTCATATCACCACAAACTAAAAATACTTTAAAATTGTTGGCAATGTTTGTTTGAAAGTCTTGAAATTGGTGAAAATCAGGTGTCTTATAAATACATTGTACTGTGGATGTCATTAATTACATAATTTCCTGATAAATTTGTAATTAAATAAATTTTTAATGAGATAAGATTGTAATTGAATAAAGTTGAATTTGGCTTTTCTTCTATTCACACCTTCATCGTGACATGTGTCATATTTGAAATTTTAAGTCCTAGATTATATTAATGTTGACCAGTCTCTTAACTATAGTTACAGAACAAATGAGGAAAACAATTCACCAATTTTAATTAAAAAATCTCATTTTCCACTATTTTGACTCCTCATTAATATTATCACTTTAAAGTTTAATTATACTTTTTTATTTTTATTTTTATGTATAATTGATTTGATTTTAATTTTATTTAAAACTGAATCAAATCAAATTATGAAGATCCCTTAATAAAATATACATAGAAGATCATGCCTTTTGAATTACTTTTATATATAACATTTTATTTATTTATTTATTTATTTTCATTGAAATCTTGTAAACTACCTTTGTCAAGAAAAACAAAAAAATCGATTTTTTTGTTCTGACGCATAAAGCAGCTCAATACCAAATAAAATTAAGAAATTATGTTTGAGATTCAGGTTGATAAATATGATTTATGAGAGTAAATTAGACTTATACAAAATATTGAGTAAGAATTCGTTTGGCTATAAATATATTTGGGAAAATTTTGAGAAATGTTGTTTGGTCATACAACTTGCTACTAGTTGACAAATATATTTGTCAAATATCTTATGTTTCCAATTACTAGAAAAAATTAGTATTTCGGCCAAATTTTAATATTTGGGTATTTTTAAAAATTACCCCCAAACTTTTATATTTTATAATAAAAAAAAAACCATCATTTATTAATTCTAACAAAAAATTATCTACCAAATTTCTTCATATTGCTATTTTGTTATTTTATTATTATTGTTGATTGTTATCAATTATGTTATAAGGTTATTTTTTAACGAAACATGTTCATTATAAAATGATAATACAAACTTAAAGGTATTTTTAATAATTTTTAGAACTTAAGGGTATAAATCATATTTTCTGAAACGGTCAAATATTTCTCTCAAAATTTATGACCAAACGCATGGTGAAACTTCACCCAAAAATAATTTGTCAAGAATATATAGAATTTTTTAACCAAACGCTAGTTAAAAGTCTGATTTTTTTTCGTCCATTTTCTTTTACGAGGATTTATAATTGAACTCTAAACTTACTAATATAGTTGAGAAGTTGATAACGGTTACATAGATTTGAGAGTTAAATACATAAAGCTTAAGGTTTTATAAATATAGAAAATACATTTAAAAATTAATTGGCATTTTTTATTCTTATAGGAGGGTATCCTCCGCCTGGGGTATGATTAAAATTTGGTCTAGCTTCATCATAGTCAACTGTCGCATCCATTGGTAAAAGCTTGCGCACATTCATTTGGTCAATCACCTAGTAAAGACAGAAAAAATAATTTAAGTTATCTATACCGATCTGATAGATGATAATATATATTTTTTCACTTTTAATAAAGAGTATTTTATTTTAAAGAAAAGATTTCTAACGTGAATTTAAATTAATCGAATTTCAAATATATATTGAACATCACTTGAGGACAAAAACTATTACGATATGAATGGTACAAACCTAATAGCTTGTCAAGTTTTTGAAGCGCAAGAATTGAGACAAATAACTCTGAATGTATTTTTTGGATGTTTCTTTATTTTGATTTTTGTATTTGAATTTATCTGAAAATCTCATATTAAAGTAATTTATTTCCTAACATAATAATTTTGTACACAGATCTTGAATACTAGATCTTCAGATGAATACTTATCATTCCATCATTTTGAAATTCATGTATTTATTCAGCATTCACAAAGTGCAAATAATTTTATATATAAAAAAATGATCGATCTACTTCAGAAAGTAATCTCTCTATAGGTTTTCTGGCCTTGCCACATCTTGTATACCATTGGCGTGACCTATTGAAAGACTACACAAAATCAATTTGAATTCTCGATTTCAAAAGTTAATTGAAATCGACTATATGAATTCTCTTTAAATTCATCTTAAGCCGATATTATATAAAATATAAATATGTTGATTTCTTTTTTTAAGAAAACAAGTTGTAAAGTTAATTCACCTGGCCATGATCAAATGAAGATGAGATAGTTATGAGATGACGAAAAGAAAAGACTTCATATTACCACACACTTGCAATTTCTCAAACTTAAAATACTTTAGAATTGTTGGCAAGATTTGTTTGAATGACTTGAAATTGGTGAAATCAGGTATCTTATAAATACATTGTATTGTAGATGTCATTAATTACATAATTTCTTGATAAGTTTGTAATTAAATAAATTCCTAATCAGATAAGATTGTAATTGAATAAAGTTGAATTTGGCTTCTCTCCAATTCAAACATTTTCATATTTGAAAATTTAAGTCAAAGATTACGTTAATTTTGACCAGCGTCCTAACTATAGTTACAAAACAAATTAGAAAAAAGATTCACTAATTATGATTTAAAAATCTATTTTTGACTCTTCATCAATATCATCACTTTAAATTTTAATTACACTTTCTGATTACTCCCCCATCTCATTTTATGTGGCATTTTTTAGATTTTGAGATTCAAACAAGTCTATCTTTGACCATAAGTTTTTCATAAATCTTTTAAGCATTATGAATTATTAATTATTGTGACTTATAATACTTTTTACGTAGTTTACAAATATATAAATTTCATTTCAAAAAAATTGAAGATCCATGCGCAAATTTCCGATCAAACTTAAACTGTTTGACTCTCAAAAAATAAAAAGTATCACATAAATTGAGACATGAGGTTTTTTTTTTTTTTTATGTATAATTAAGGAGACATTAATAGGTTTCATAGTTGGCTTGACAATGGGCAAACAATCCAATTGGTACATGTTTAGAAGGGACATGCCCTTTGATATATTAGATTGAAAAGGCAAAACTATGATAATACATATATAAATTGCAAATCACATACATAATAATAGTAACTGATCATAAAGCACAATATATAGGAGATACATTTATTTTGCCTCATAACATACACAATATATTTATTTAAATTTAAATAAACTTATATAGTATAGTACTATGATATTTAAAAATTAATTAGCATTATTGGCTCCTTTAGGAGGGTACCCTTTGCCTGGGGTATGCGCAGTATTTGCTCCACCTCCACCATTGTAGTCCACCATCACATCCACCTCTAAAACCTTGCGCATATTCATTTGGTTAACCACCTAACAACAAAGAAAGGGGCGGGCCGATGATTAAGTTGTATACACTGACATATGAAAACGAATAAAACTTACCATTAATCGAAAGAAAGAGCAAAACAAGGTTGATATCTATTTTCATTAGTATAACAATATTATAATACATACATATATATCATTAAAAGATATGTTGGAACGATAAGTGGATTTTCATTCTTAATTAGAGATCAAGGGGATCAATCCTTCAAGCCGAGAATAGAATCATCTACAGTAGAAAGCGTCTTATCCCAAAAAGAAACTTTCTTGCACGAATCAAAATTAATTGTGTCCAAAAGTAGATATCAAGCACCGAGTGAATCTAAAGTGCAAATAGTCCAAAAGAAATTGATCAAAGTACCTCTCTCTGCAGGCTATGTAGCCTTGCTACGTCTTGTATGCCATTGCTGCAACCTACAGAAAACCAAAAAACTTGAAATTAATTAACAAATATGAATTGAATATTTGAAGTTAGAAAACCAAGTTGATTATATTAGAACAGTAGTACTATGTAACTATTATGTCTCGATTCTAAACTAGTTGAGATCGATTATATGAATTCACTTTGATTGCATATTTTCCGTTAAAATTCATTTTAGGCGTTATACAAAATAATAATTGTAAAATTATTCACCTGGCCATGAACAAATGAAGATGAGACAGATAACAAAACGAAGAGTCTTCATATTACCAAACTTGCAACTTCTCAAACTAAAAAAAATACTTTAAATTATTGCTAATATTTGTTTGAGTTACTTGAAATTGATGAAAACCCAGCTGCTTAAATAGTTGCAATTTTTTTTGTATTAGTTCACAATTTTTACGTAAAGTATTACTAGCTAGTTAGTGCGTCTGTCTTTGTACAAACTTCACTCGATCACTTTTTTGAAATTATTCACAAATGCATTTCAATTCATTTGTCACCTTCATATAAAAGTCAACTATCCATGCATATTTAAAAATGTCCTAACTTATTGTGTCAATTACTACGTACCATTGTCATTCATATATGATAGCAATTTGTTTTTCTAAATACAATTTAAGTTAACGTATAGTATGAGGTAAAGTTTGTGTACGTACATCATATTTTCTTTAGATTTTACTTGTAAAATATAGTGAGCATGTAATTGTTGATTTAAGTTGACGTATATTTCAGATTCATTCATTTTCCGAGTTAACTTAGTACACACGTAGATCACATTTTTTCACGTATGATTTTTGCATAATTTGGAATTCTCACAAAATGGGGGGGTTGGGGGGGGGGGGAATATTAGAAATATTTTCTCTATCTAAATAGGGATAAAGTCTGTATCTATCTTTTTCAGACCCCATTTTGTGGGATTACCTAATGGACTTTTTCAACTAAAATTGCACATTTAGGGATAAAATTCCTTAATCATTAATCATTATTTACTTTAGTGTATCTAGTTTGGCATAAATAAATGTAGGCCACAATACTTAAGTTAGGCACGAATCCATGGTTTTAGTACAAAGTTGCTTTTCATTATCACCTAAAAGCATCTTCCCACTTTATATTTCCTTTTTTCTTGGATTTATTTACCAAATAATGGATCCCCCAAATAATGATGCAAAATTGGCTTTGTATTAATTATTTACTTTCAACATTAACGAAAATACAGGGAAAACTTAAGTCACTAAATTAGTACAAATAAATGAATAATTGATTGGGACTCGATAAATTAAATAAGTTGCGGTAGAATCATGATCTCAAATTCATAAAGTTCAAATTCTGAATTGTGTCTTTTTAATTAATTTTGTATTGGTATGTACTATTTTTTTTGATAACCGAGAAATCCATCTGTGACCCGCCTTTTGAACCAATCACAGTCATCTAAACTCGATGGATAATGGGCCCGCCTCTCTACCCTTCTCCACTTAAATACCAGGCTTCGCTTTGCATGGTGTGGGGCTTGAACCTGCGACCTAAGCCACAAATCCTCCACCTTTTGCCACTTGAGCTAGGCCTTGGGGGCGTTATGTACTATTTATCATGGATGTTCTGTAGATCACCTCATTTTCCTTGTTTATAGTGGATTGACTGATTGATTCCTTTCACTCCACACTTTCACATGGACTCCTGTTGGAGATGAATGAATCTTCCAACTTTTGTAATTCAATTAGCATAATCATTCAAATCAGGACCATGTGTTGGTTTTCCATTTCACTATGCTTCAAACAAACCCAATAATGAAGGATTAAAAACACACCTAAAGAATATAACATAATCCTTCTTGTATTAGTTTATTAAATAAAAAATCACTTTCCCACTTAATTATATTGGTCAAAGACTATCCTTGTCACAAACCCCAGATATTAGAATATACTAAAAGGAGTTAATAGTCATACTGACCTGAATTATCTTGGCCAACATGAGTTTCACCTCTGAGCTGAAATAGAGAGGCTGGCCATCCACAATCTCAAAATAATAGGAAGGAAGGCACCGTTATGATACAAAGGAAATACTCATTTTCAACCTCAAAGTGAACCATTTCAGTACAAGGACAAAAAATTTACGCAAAAAAGACCAAGCTTTTGCTTTGCAATTCACAATAACAGATCAGAAGCTGCAACAGATATACACACCCTTGACTTGTTGTGGGTGAGAATACGCAACTACCATTAGGAAATGACTACAGGTTGAAGTTTTTCTTCCTACTATGCAAGAACCACTCCAGCAGTGGAGGATGCTGATAAAGACAAAAATGGCATATCACCATCCCCGAAGCCTAGGTTGGATCGAAAAAATTTGGCATCTGACATTTGTCTCACAAAACGAGTAAAGCTAACCCAATTCCGATATTCAAACAAGTTCTTGTCCATCCTGACAAAATTGAATGAGAAGGTTGGAGTTCCTGGACCATTCCAGTAGAACCTAGACATCCGTAACACCTGTTCAAATGATCCGTCATCCAAGCTACTTGCACAGTTTTCACCTTGCAGAGGAATGTCACATAACCTAGCGGCAAGTGAAAGTTGTTTTACAAAACTTTCAGGACTACTGTCAGGATTCATCTGCTGCGCTTCTGCATCTTGCATTTCGAAACATGTACAACACATGGAAAAACCATATCTGCCAAACAGGCGAGCAATTGGCAGCAAACCATCTCGAATTGATGTATTGTAGTAGCCAGCCGTTAGCTCAGACGGGTGAGACTCTGTACGATAATGCCAGTGAATCCCAGCCACTTTCCCTGACAAATTAACTTCAAGACCACGGAATATAGACTCTGCTTCCCTACAAATCCTCTCACCGTGAAGCAGCAACATCCCTGAGTACCATGCAAGGAAGAACTCTCCATATGGTGAGTTCCAAGAACCATCACTTTTGAAAAACTCTGAGCCTTCAGGATTTTGCATTAAACTGCCCGCACCAATAGGTCCACCATTGGCCCACTCACGCATTCCCATCTCCCCAGCACACGCATTTAAAGATGCAAGCATATACTGCCAGCTCAAAAGAAGACAATCACAATTTTGGTTGGAGGATGACATGAAAAATCAATTGAGATACATAAAATCATTTTATTCACACCTTATCATAGCATTGGAATTCGCCAAGTTCACGTGATCGCAAAGTCCGAGCCGTCTTCTGTAAAGAGCATGAAGGATATCTCAACTCACCAGCAGGGCCCATTCCAACTTGGATACCCTGCAACATAAATTTAAATTGCATAGGTATAACACCATTAAAAGTTAGTTGGTGAAGCATTAGGTGAGCATCATACAGTTATGACGCCACCAAAAAATGGTATGAAGGTGTCACGGAAGCTCCTCATAAATTCAGTATATGCTTGGATCGGAGATCGTCCATGCAGAACGGGAAGAACATCACATCCTATGGATATATATTCCATATTCCGTCTTCCAAACCTGTCTGAATATGCTAAATCTGGATCTTTATCGATTTCTTCACGAACCCACTGAGGAAGAGGAATCCTAGCAGGAGCGAAAGGAGAAATTTTCAGATTGTGAATTATTAACTAGCAGCAATCATCCTAATGGAACAGCAGAGGGAGAGGCCAGAGTAAGATCAAGAGAGCACAACGCTTAAAAAGTTCAACAAGCACCCAAGGATGTAGCCTAGCGGGCATTGAAGTGGGGGGGGGGACCCTTCTCGCCTTGGTAGCATTCTCCTTCTCTCTCGTGTTCAAATTCCAGCGAAAAACAAATACTAGGTGATTTCTTCCTCTCTACCTAAGCCTAGGCATGTAGAGTTACCTGAAACCTGTGTTGGTGGGAGGTAGCAGGTATCCGGTGTAATACTTGAGCCACAAGCAAGCTGGCCCATACACCACCGTAATGAAAAAAACGAATAACAATAAGGATAGATAACTACCCCAAAACATTGAAACTTAAATAACTGTAAAAAAAATTAAAAAAAGAAAAACTATAATTCCAATTTCCAGTCAAGGTTTACAAATACAGAGAGAGCATTCAGTAATACGGAATCTATTGTGGGACAGAGTTAGTCCAGTGACTCATCAGCTCACATAACGGCCATAAGAAGACAAATGCTCTTCTGCATAACTAAACACTTACTCTCCATAATCTTTTACCTACCACAAACAATAGCCAGACTAGGACCAACTGAAAACAATGCTAACTCTTGTTAGCAAAATAACAATCAATCTCATTTCTCTACTTGTGACAAAGAGGAACTACCACTGATGATGAAATTAACCTAGTCATTGCAACTTTTAGCATATATTTAATCAGTACTAAGATTTTCTGTTTTCCTTTTTTAAGATAATTCAAATTTTCCATTAAACAAAACATTCATATCTATATAATTTGTTGGTTATACATTCAACAGGGTATTCTCCCTTTACACCAAAAATACAAGAAATAAAATCATCTTCTATCATTCTCGCTATTTTGAAACAATCTTCTGTATCTTTCACGCCATAAGCACCTAAAGACAAAAATATTTAATATAACCCGTTATACGAGAAATAATAGAGAATCCAATCATTTCAAAAACAGAAAAGAATCAAGTACCCTTCTACTAAACCTCCAAATTGATTGGATGAAGAAAATGCTCTTATTCTAAAGCAGCAATTCACCAAAAAAAAAATCAAAGCAAGAATTTCCACAAAAAGAGAGTCATGCAATGGTGCGGCAGAGACATGACTTTGCTACACATTCCATAGGGAAGATCGTGATCTTTCTTCCATCATCACATCTCCACACACTACCTTTGTAGGGAGCAGGGGAAGAGAGTGACTTTGTGCGTTCAAAATGGCAAGTATACATCCAAGTGGATCTTTTGGCATGTACACCCTCCACCCCAAAATAAGTGTCGGCTTAGCAAAAATCACATCTATTAAGTAATCAATAAATACAATGTTTAGTTTATAAACTACCCCTATTTAATAAATGTCTCTTAAAAATTGAACACTATTAAGAAGATGGAATATAAGGGTATAGTTGGAAAAACATATTAATTGTCTTGAATCACTAAGGTGACACTTATTTTGGGACAAATTGTTTTGCTAGGGTGACACTTATTTTGGGACGGAGGGAGTAAACATTATACATTTATACTATGGCACATTTGTACAGGGAAATCTGTTGGTATTTGTTATATTATGTTACCTCATTTAAGTGGAATAACAATTAATACTACACCTCAATCTCAAGCAAGTTCGGCCCGACTATGAAAACAACAATAAGCTCATCCTAGACCAATATTATACGAAAACAACAACAAAAATAACAATAATATTTAATACCAAAAGTTCTCTAAATTTTAACAGCAGTTTAATTCAGATATGACTGAAGACTACTAGAAAGCATAAGACCTAAAGTAAATGTACTAATGCAACTAAATAATAATCCCAACTATTAGGTATCGCCTATATAAATCTTTTACTTTTACTATGTCCGGTTTTTTCGCTAGATATGAGTGGGTTCAAGAGATTATAGGTCTTTTGACATAACTTCCTTCCACTTGACTTTAGGTCTACCTCATCCCCTTTTTAACACCTTAATTAACTATAGCTTCACACCTCCAAACCGGTGCATTGGAGTTTGAAGCCGGACATGACCAAACTGACCTTCTCTAGTTTAATTATCAATGTGATCATTTCTAATCTTGTATGACTATACATCAATCTTAGCATGCGTATCCCAGTGACACTCATCTCGTGGATATGTCAGATTTTAGCGGCCCAACATTCACTGTCATATAACATTGTTGGTTCATTTAAGGAGACAAAGATACTTTTACTTATTTATTTATGTTTGCAACACGATCTGTCATTTACAAGCGTGACTCTTTCACTATGGATTAAGCATGTGGTACTCTTTTTTGCTCATTGATGACCATGAGAACTTGACTTAGGAGCCTGCTTGCTATGATCCCATGACGACCATTCAACCCAAAAATTATAAGGCAGCAAGTGAAGTAGCCCAAAAGCTTAACAAAATCCCTTACCTCCAAAAAATCAGGCTACATGTCGGGAAGTGTGCAAAGTTATATAGTTGTTTCATATTGCTGTAACATAAGAAAAATCACACACAAGTCCTATGTGAGAAAATTATATAACTCAACACCCTCCTGGCATGTAACCCGATTTTGGTGAACTTAAGTGAAACTTATGAATGTGATATTGAAGAATTTGAGCATGTAGCCTAAAATGAATTGAACTGTTTGATTTCCCCTTCAAGATTCTGAGAACTGAATAATGTTTACAAAGTAACCAAAAGGTGAAGATCAGATTATATCCTTAAAAGTTACATAATTACAGAAATTGGGGATCTCTCAATATTGATGAGTTACAAGATCTTACAATAATATATGAATTAATACTTCATGCTATCAACTTCCTAAACGTCACAGCCAAAGGGGGTAGAAGATGAATTATGGCACAAGTTAGATGGGGAACACTAGATGCATAATACTAGATAAACCGGATACCAATAATCGTTACCTTCTAAAAAAAAAAACGGATACCAATTATATACCAAAAAGAAAAACTGGTTCAAATAATTATCCACATGGATGAGGCTGTCAAACTTTCTTGTTCATCCATTTCTCCATGCAAATTGTGCCACTTCCTTTTATTCCTTTTGATGAAGCAATCAATTTCGAAACATGAAAATCAATATGTTTCTTTTCTCACCAATCAAATTGATTCAAGTACCTAACAAGCTACTCTCTTCATTCCAAATCATGTGTCCTTTCTTGTTTAGTTTGGCTGATAATTTTGTCCACTCTCATAAAGGTATCTTTTGCCCTACATATTTTTTAAAAGTTTCTACTCCTGAAAGAAAACTAACCATCAAACCCACTTTTATATAAAAAAGGATCCACGGTTTGAACTTGTTTGTGGAAAATTGAAGTGCAGGTATAGGCTCATAGAATTAGTTATTATGATAAACCTCAGTGTCTATACAAGTTATGTTGTTCAAAACCAAAAAACGTTTTTCTAAGATCTTATTTGAAACTCCGTAGAGCATTATCTTTTAATAAGTAATAGTATGAACTTTTTTTTGGAAATAATTTAATACATAACAGTATGAAACTTAACAGAATACACAGAAGTCATCTTCAATTCCAGGGAACCTGATAGTACAAAACTAAGCATTCTAACTATGTACCCCAATAACTAATATGCCAACTAGTTTGATTGTAAGGAGAATCATTCAGTTGAATCTAGTTCAAGACAGTCCAAGAAGCATCTCTTACTCCATTCCACTATGCAACCCATAAGCTTCACTTACTGGCTTAAACACCCTCCAGCAAGCCCTAATGCTTGCTAGAACACACACACAAAAAAGCTACACAATTATGAGTCAAATGGCAACTGTCAAGCTTACTGGAACACCAAAGGAGACGCATAGAAAATGTGACTTCCACCATATTACGGGCAAATGTTATTCAAAAGATTCAACTAATAAATGTCAAACGCGAAGAAACTTAAATTCATGTAATAGTCAATCATGTGAACTACTAGCAGCAGCTGGACATTCTACTCTTCAAGTTAATTTGTTTTGTGATTTGAGAGTTATATTCGTTTTAAAGGAATAAAACAAAACGTGTTTGGACGAGAAATAAAAGAAATGTTAACCACAAACAAACAACACTTTGTTTTTGGTATCCAAACAAGAGCAAAAGAAGAGATTCAGAACGTGTACGAACCAGAAAGGATCATCAGGCCCTGTACCGCATTGATGAAATGCCATTTCAGCTCGAACTTTCAATCCACAACGTTTAGCCAACACCACAATCTCCAAATACCCTTCCCAATTATAAACCCTAGGCAATTCACTCTCCACCAGTCCCCACCATACCTCCATCACAACTCCTTCAACACCAGCGGCCGCCAAAGCACGAAACGATTGCACCATCGCCTTCTTCCTCTTCATAGTCCCTACCGGGAAATTAAGAGCATCAAGCGGAAGCGTGACGAACACCAGAGAACCGCGCCGTCGATGGTCAGTAGAAACTCCATGCTGAATCTCGTACTGGAGATCGCCGTCGGATTCATTTGATGAAGGCACAGAGGACCGACAAGACAACGTGAATTGCCGAGATTGAAGCCGAGTTTGGATCGGCGGGAATCGAAGTGAACGAGCTGGAGTTGAGTCAGTACGAGTACAGCAGATGGATGCCGAGAAAGATGGAGTCGATGGCGAAGCGATTGCCATTGTTGAAAAACGCACAAAGCTTCTTTAGGGGTTGAAAATGGTGTATTTGCAGAAAAGGTAAAAAATTAACCGCTTTGTAAACCGAAGCCGGCTGAATAGAATTGATTAAAGTAAAAATTTAGAAATTTTTGTATTTATAGTACTGTATAACATTTTTTGCAAGTAATATTTTGTAAGGAAAAAATAGGGAAAATTACGCGTATAAGCAAACATATAATAGTTAATTACTTAACATAGCTATAATTTGTCTTAATTATAATTTGCGACCTATTTTTAGCTATAATTACGCAGCTCAGTTTTTTAGTTTTGTATAATTCGCACGTTTGTATAATTCAGAATTTGTATAATATAATTTGTATAACTTTTGTATAATTCATAATTTGTATAATATAATTTGTATAACTGTTTACACTAATGATGTTTGTAATTGTATAAATTCGTTATTTCGAATTTATACAAAAATAACTGAATTATACAAATGTACCCGAGAATTATAAAAACCTGCGAATTTATACAAATTCATGAATTATACAAACGAGATAGCTTAAATTGTAGCTACAACTCATTAATATTCAAATTATAGCTATGAAGTATAATTAAGTTTATTATAGCGGCTATTTGCGAAAGTTTCTCAAAAAAAATAATATAAATTATTGTACGTTACATAATATTTCGTTCTAAGAATTAATCGATCTAAATTCATAAATAAGGTGGTTTTAGCTATGAATTACAATTTCAATGATAAAGTTAAAATTTATGTTTTAAAGATGCATTTTTAGGAAAGGTACTTTTTAATATTTTAGAAGCTAAAATGGGGGTGTCAAATGAGAGTGTTGGGTTGAAATTGAAGATATTAAAATGGATTGAGATAGAAATCGGATTGGGTCATGACCAACCCAAATTTACTTTGGGTTCAAATGGGCTAAAAATAGAGTTGGGTCATGATCCGCGCAATTTTATCCGCTTAATCTCAAAAAATTTAATATGTTGTTATTCACCTTTTATAACCACAATTTGAATTTCAACCCAACAAAATAAAAAATAAGTCACAAATTGATAGATAAATACTAGAAGATATAAAATAGATAGTAATTCATACCTTCTGAGAACGTATATTACACCAATGCAAATAAAGAGTATTCAAACGGATTGAAATTAGAGATTAAGTTGGCTCAATTGAAGATTCTTTTAAAATGGATTAAGGCTTAAATATGTTGAGATTGACCAGATTCAAATTATCTTAAGTTCAACCCATAAAATTATGGGGGGATTGTGTAACACCTCGGGTCCAAGGATATGAGAAATTACAGTTTGTTCACAAGTCTGGTGCCAGCACCAACGACACCACCCACGACCCGTAGGTGTGACGACTCCATAGGAGGTGGCGTGGTTGGTGAGTTTATATTTTTTCAAAAATGTCAGGTCCCAGTACTTTTATACGGTTCATCAGGACGATTTGTCATTCAATGCACGAGCAGTAGCTAGGTCTCGTAAGTGAGTCCCTGACTTAGAGAAATTTTGGGATCGAAAGATGAGACCTACATCCGTGGTCCACGGTCCGTCGATGGATTCACGATCCGTAGGTGGGATCCCGTCATTGGGGTCCAAGATTTAGAGCTCTCTCACTACTAAAAAACTGCTAAAAAATAATGAAAGTAAAAGCGACGGACGGCGTCGCTCTAAAAAGCGATGTTATTAGCCACACTGTCCGTCGCTTTTTAATTAAAATATTTTATTTTATTTTTTTAAAAGCGACGGACGCATCGCTTAGTCCGTCGCTTTTTTTCGCGGATTTTTGCGCCAAATATATATATAATGAATAATTAATTATTTTATGTCGATAGCGACGCTGTCCGTCGCTTTTTATTAATTTTAATTGTTTAATTATTTTTTAAATAAGCGACGGACAACATCTTTATGTCTGTCGCTTCTTGGTCAAAATATCTGGTCAAATATTTTAAGAAAGCGATGGACAGTGTCTCTTAGTCCATCGCTTTTTGGTCAAAATGTTGGTCAAACATTTTTAAAAAAAAGTGACGGACATAGAGACGTTGTCTGTCGCTTCATTTAAAATATATGCACTAGCAGACGCGATTTTTCCCATTTCTCAATCTCTCTTCTCTTCCTTCTCATTGTTAGTTAGTAAGTGAATGATTTAGGGTTTTTGATTGTTGGTTTGAATTAGTGATTATTTGATTGTTAGTTTGTGTTTGTTGATTGTGAATTGAAAATTTTAATGTTAGGGTTAGTTTGAATTAGGGTATCTTAGGAT
>JAJOOO010004047.1:0-35839 GCA_029582685.1 Solanum piurae | reverse complement strand
ATCAAGGGTCTTTTGAACTTATACGAAGCTTCACACGTAAGGACTCATGGAGAAGACATCCTAGAAGAGGCACTTGCTTTCTCCACTGCTCATCTTGAGTCTGCAGCTCCACATTTGGAGTCACCTCTGGGTAAGCAAGTGACACATGCCCTTGAGCAATCTCTTCATAAGAGCATTCCAAGAGTCGAGACACGCTACTTCATCTCCATCTACGAAGAAGAGGAATTTAAGAATGATGTGTTGCTTCGATTTGCAAAACTGGATTTCAACTTACTTCAGATGTTGCACAAACAAGAACTCAGTGAAGTATCAAGGTATGCTAGTAATTTACATGAAAAATAATACAGCTATTATTTGTTTATAGTGACTCTCAAAATCTGATATATATGTTGTTACAAACTTTTTAGGTGGTGGAAAGATTTGGATTTTGTGACAACACTTCCATATGCTAGGGATAGAGCAGTGGAATGTTACTTTTGGACGATGGGGGTGTATGCTGAACCTCAGTATTCTCAGGCTCGTGTCATGCTTGCTAAGACTATAGCAATGATCTCAATCGTAGATGACACATTCGATGCCTATGGCATTGTAAAAGAACTTGAGGTCTACACCGATGCCATACAGAGGTACGAACTACTTCTGGAACAATATATGATTTAATTAGATGATTGCATAAAGTAGGGGGGGAAAACATATCAAACAACATATTTTTGTACAATTTTGAAGTTTTGACTACTATTTGTAATTGGAGACGAGCCTAGACGTCATATCATACACCAGACATTTCTCCTTCTTCCTATGATGTATGTTATGCTGAATTGATAAACTTTACAAATTCATTTCCTTTTTCATTTATTAGGTGGGATATCAGCCAAATTGATCGGCTTCCGGAGTACATGAAAATCAGTTACAAAGCACTTTTAGATCTCTACAACGATTATGAAACAGAGCTGTCAAACGATGGCAGATCTGATGTTGTACACTACGCAAAAGAAAGAGTATGAATCGTGACTTATACCAGTTAACTCAAAATTAATCAGTTTTTCAACCTATTGAGTAGCTTCTTCTCCTAATTTTTGTCTCTAATGAATTTTATTTATTTTTGAATATGGTTTGATGTCTTTGCTTGTTATTGACAGATGAAAGAAATTGTGAGAAACTACTTCGTGGAAGCAAAATGGTTCATTGAAGGATATATGCCACCTGTTTCTGAGTATCTTAGCAATGCATTAGCTACTAGCACTTATTACTTGCTTACGACAACATCCTACTTGGGCATGAAGTCTGCTACCAAGGAAGATTTTGAATGGTTGGCTAAGAACCCTAAAATCCTTGAAGCCAATGTGACGTTATGCCGAGTGATTGATGACATAGCCACCTATGAGGTTGAGAAGGGTAGAGGTCAGATTGCAACTGGAATTGAGTGTTACATGAGGGATTATGGAGTATCAACAGAAGTAGCAATGGAAAAATTTCAAGAAATGGCTGAGACAGCATGGAAGGATGTAAATGAAGGAATCCTTCAACCAACTCCTGTCTCTACAAAGATTCTGACTCGTATTCTCAATCTTGCTCGCATTATTGATGTCACTTATAAGCACAACCAAGATGGATACACTCATCCTGAAAAAGTATTAAAACCTCACATTATCGCCTTGTTAGTGGACTCGATTGAAATTTAAATTTAAATCATCAATTGTTGTGTACATTTGGGAGCACTTGGTTCCCAGCCCCTCAAATAAGTATTTTGATGGATGCCTTGTTGGTATCTCTGTAGCTAGCTGGAGTAGTAATTGCTGACGATACATGTTATCGTGCAGTGAATTGTTACCTCTTTTCAATATTTTTGTATCGTCATTGACATTTGAATTACATTTCTTTCTTTGTATGTACCTACTTCCTTTTAGCTAGACAATTCCTAAAATGGTGTGAAAGAATAGTCTTTAGCAGTTGCAATGCAATTCTACCACAAGGAAATGAATTGTCAAATAATAATGAAAAAGAAAAACATAAAGTATCAATTTCTGAAAGGAAGTAAATTAAAATCACCATAATCTCAATCATGAAACTACTTCTAAGACGAATTGTGATGCTGTACCAAAAATTAAGAAAATAATTATTGGTATAAATATTTTACTAAATTATATCTATTGAATGATATTTAGTATTAGATTTTGAAAAATAATTTAGAGAAATCTATTTAATATTAAAGGTAAAATATAAAAAAAAAAAATTTTTTTTTTTTTATATGTCAAAAGTGATAAAGTAAAAATAAAAATATTTTAGAAATAAGTAACAAATAAAAGTGAACCGAATAAGTAGATATGATTTTGCTGTACTTTTTCTTAGACTTTTCTTGAGAAAATAGTGTGTTTTTACTCCTTTTGTTGTGGTCAATTTGGTTTGTCCGTATAACAACACTGTATATTATAGGTTCACTGTCCCCTCATGATGTCACTTGCCTTTTTTATTTTACATTTGGATTCAACGTGTCATCAGTAGGATAAAGATAATAATTTTAAAATCTAATATATATTTTTTTCATTTGGTAATATCTACTCCCTACGTTTTCATTTAATATGACACTTTCAAATTTTAAAATTTAAACTAGTCTATCTTTAACTATAAATTTTTCATAGATTTTTTAAATATTTTTAATTATTAATTATTGTGATTTATAGTATTTTTTTCATAGTTTATAAATATATAAATTTCATTTCAAAAAAATTGAAGATTTAATACGTAAATTTTCTATCAAACTTAAACTGTTTGACTCTCGAAAAATGAAAAGTATCACATAAATTAAAACAAAGGGAGTACTATTTAGTTTCAAAAAAAAATTATTGCACCTTTTTAATATTAAATGCAGAATATGTTACTCTTATCAATATAACGAGTCCGGAGCCAAAAGGTCAAGAAAATTAGTCAAAAATTTCAAAAGGACAATAAAATTGAGTTGAGAACCAAAAGGCAACATTTAAACAGTCTAATAAACAACGTCTAAATTAGGGGAAAAAGAGCAAGGCTAATTTAGACAGTGTTTGTTAGACCATCTAAATGTTGCTCTTTTGATTCTCAACTCAATTTTATTGCCCTTTTGAATTTTTTGGCTAATTTTCTTGCCTTTTTTGGCTCCGGACTATGAATTCAATATATATACATATATATATATATTAATTACTATACGAAGTTGGAAGATGAAAAATGAATACACAAATCTTTATAAAAGGAAATAAATTAGAATTAGTTATGAACTTCATCGTTAGTTCATTATTATATTGCTGGTAGTCAGGGTCGTCTCGATCATAAGGCCACTAAAGCGATCGCTTGGGGCCTCAATCTTTTTGGGGCTTCCATATTCTCCCAAAGACGCTTGGGGCCCCAATTTTTTTGGGGCCTCCATTTTCTCCCAAAGATATATATATATATATATATATCGTTAAAAAAAATTCATGTATTGATAAATTTGAAAAGATTTTTTTGTATAGAAAATATAATTGAGAAATTGAATATTGTTTAGTTGATTGTAGTATCTTTTCTAGATTCTTATGTGGCTAGTCAATTATAGTATTCTTTCTAGTTTCGCATGTGGCTATCTATTTTGTTGACTAGCTCATTTATATATGACGATTATCATGAAGCAACCGTATTGTGTTCTTATACTTACTTTTCTTTATTCTCCTTTCACTATTTTTATTCTTTCATTATTGAATATTCTAAAATCTCTCAAACGTTCAAACCTTCTACATTATGTAAAATCTATTGTTTTATTTGTTGTGTGCTTATAAAAAGATCAAATTTATTTTTGATGTCTTATTCAAATTTCAAATACCACAACTAATCAACACTATTTTAATATTATTATATCTACTTATCAAATTCATCAAAACACTATTTTAATATCATCATATTTTTAAAAAAAATTGAGTCATGTTTTATTATTCTAACTTTATATTATATAATTTTCATTGAAAATTTACATTATTTGCATTCTTACTTCATAATGTTTGCATATATCCTGCCTCTTTAGACCTCATTTGTAGGATTACACTGATTATGGTATAATTATTCAATTTATATTTGTCAACTAAAAAAATAGGGCCTCTTTATGAAGTTTGGCTTTAGGCCCCCAAACTTGTTGAGACGGCCCTGCTTATAGCTAACAAATTCTTTTGATAATCTGTTGTTAAACATAATTAGCGACGAATTTTTTTGCTTAGTTACAAAATTTGTGTGTCACTAATTTTGTTGGTCATTAATAATCTTGCGGAACTAATTTTTATATCACTACATGCATTAAGTAAATGAATGAATTAATAATACAGAAATTAGTTATGCAAAATTTAAATATTTTATGTAGTAGTTATTAATTCTATCTTTTGTTCTACATAAAAATAATACATAAATTCTATTATAACTTATACATCAATTTAGTTATGCGACATTCTAAATCAGTAACTATACACCATACTCGATATATAAAATTATATCTGTAACAACAAAAAGATTATTGCTATAAAAAAAAATTAAGTCGCAATCTTATTGTAACTTTGAATTTGCAAAATACAAAGAAAGAAGAAGGATATAGTCTTTCATAATGGTATGGAACAATAGCTATATACTCTTTAGTTGGAATACGTAACATGTTAGCGATAATATTGCACGGATTGAGTAGGTGATCATTATTTGACATGTAACGATCCTTTTAATCTATTTTTATTAATGTGAAAATTTTACACTTTGACTGATTTATCCCTATTAATATACTCTCTGTTTAATAAATCTAAGAATATCTTTTCTATGAAATTTTTCAAAGAAGAAAAATTCAATATATTTTTAGGCTGAATCGATTTATGATCCTTTAAAGTTGAGATCAAGTTTTACTTAGATATTTTAATTAACCTTTGCTTATTTTACACAACTTAGGTAGGGTAGCACTATGTCATTTTGACAATCATCCAAATATACATTGTTTGTGTAATACACTCGATGAAGTGTTGTGTTATGTCATTTTTGACTTTTTTTTTTACAAACACCCAAATATACAAAGTGTGTATTACACTTGTCGATGTCTTTTGTAGAAAAAAAAAGTGTTCACTGATTTGATGACATGTGACATTTTAAACTCAAATAATAGTTTTTTCTTAAAAGAAATTCATCACCAATACACCCATGCCCAGTCGTCTTCTTCACCCCACCCCACCCAATCGTCCACTCGTCCTCTCCACCCCAACACCATCCGTGCCAACCCACCCACCCCAACCCCAACCGCTCCTCTACCAGCCACCAGATCGTCCTCTCCACACCCACCCACCCTAACCCCACCAGATCGTCCTCTTCACCTCACACACCCCAACCTCAACATCTTTCCCACCCATATCGTCTTGTCAAGAAACATTATCAAAAGAATTTACTTACTTTGAAAATTCTTCTAATTTTATTTGTATTATATTACTTTGTTCAGCTTGCTTTTTAATTTCTCTTTCTTTGTCGCGTATTTGCTTTTTTGTTCAGCTTGCTCTTAGCATTACTTTTAGAATGATGATTTCTTCATTCATTCTTATCAAACTAGATAGAGTTTATTAAATTTTTCCAATTTTTACTTGATAGTAGTTTTTTACTTTTTTTTAATAAATATTGTGAAGTTTCAAGCAATTTTACCAATAATGCTTTAACATTCCTTTCATCTGAAGTTCCGTAAAATATCACGAGCCAATGATAACAATGCTTTGTCAAGGGAGAGAACGCACAGCATTGTAAGTTTGAATTTGGAGAGAATTCGAAGAAAAGTCATCCATAAAAGAGAGGGAAAAGCTGCTAGTTTGGGGTTATATGCAAAGTTGAAGAGACAAAAGAGGAAAGGGGTAATAACTAATAGATACAATGCATAAAAATATGCTACTAATTAGAAAATACACTGTTAAATTGAAATAAAGTAATAAATGGATAGTGTAGCTGCTAATTTTAATTATATCTATGTATAATAAATACATGGCATGTCTGCTATACTACGTAATTTTTCTACAAAAGAATATCCCCTCCACAGATTCAACAGGTTTAAGGTTTTGAATCTTATTGTTGGGCAGGGTCCTGGGCTGTTAGGGGGCATGAGCATCAGTTTGGTGCTGAGGATAATAAGGAGCATAACCAGGATAGAATGGTGGAAATGGAGTACCCATGATTTCAAATTGCAGCTAGAAATTAAAGAGAGAGTGACTAAGGCAACAAAAACTTGTAAAATGTAGATGTGGTGAAATAGAATGAAGTGTGAGTGCATAAAAAGAGAAAAGCTCTCCCAGAATTGACTGCATGATCTAGAGGATCCACTTCAACTGAATCTAATACCCCCTTCTATAAACAAAGAACTATTTATGAATCCCCAAATGACAGAAAACTGGAAGGGAGAGAGGAAGAATAGGAGCATGAATATGCAAAATTCTATTGACACAATCCTTGTTGTCAACTAAAAAGGGTGCCCAAGGATGTGAACTAGCGATCAGTGATTAATACCATGAGAAATCAGGGATCGGATACTAGCAGCAGCAAAACAAAGGTTATATCATCCTAAATGCCGAAGCATTGATGGGAGGGCAACCTGGAAGAGTTGGTTGATATATAAATTGATGGAGGATGCATGTACCCGACGAGAATATGAGGTGTCATTCTTAACTGGACTCCATTGTTAAAACTAGGAGATGGAGGGATTGGGTGTCAATGCTCTTATAGAAACGTCATACAAGAAAAGAGATTTAGTGAAGGATACAGTATCATCAACCAAATACTTAATTTATGAAGCATAGCTCCAGATATGAATGAAAAGGTGCAATAGAGGAAACTCAAAGAGATATGATTAAACATTCAGAACAAGCACTAACGCATATTACAAAAGCTTGGGAATAAGAGCACATTAGAACTAAAATGGAAACTGAAACCTCTTATAACACGAACCTAACAGTAGTCATACGGCCAATTGAAAGCATAGACACGCCCATACTTTAACAAGGGAAATTTCAGCCAAAATGGAAAGTGGAACCTCCTATATACACTCTGCCTAATCTTAATAGTATCTCTCTGAAACTACTAAGATTCAGAGTGCTCTCCTCCTTCAGGAGAAACTTAAAAAAGAAAAACTCCAAGGATTCAAATCCGGAGAAACTCTACAACCTACCAAAATTCTAAAATCTCTTTAGGATCAATACGATAAACAGAAGGAACCATCTTACTTGGCCATACTCTGCTAGGACAAAATAAAAGAACATGGCAGAATCACCAGTAACAACCTGAGCTGAATAAGAGAATCTCGATTAGTTCCGAGGTAACTTCACAAGTACATGGAAAGGTATAACCATCCTGCAGAGAATGATGCCCACCCTTTCAATTATATATCTTCTTTCCACAATCCTTCTTTGAGCTTTTGAGATATAGATTTCTTCAAATTGGCACAGGCAAAAAATAGTTTATATGAATTAAACAAGAATACAAGTTTTCACAAGGCTAAAGTTCAACTTGAACACACACATTCAGTTTTCTGCTCAGTAGACATTCCTAGGTTCAGATTATTATTTACTTCAATACTTAATCCAGGAAACAACTCAAACGAATGCCAAAAAGATGCAAAAGAACATGCAATGCATCCATTCCTTCCACATTCAGATGTTAAAATCAAATTCAAGCAAATTTCTACAACAAAGCAATTCATAAAAGGAGGGCGAGGTTTATCTTATGCCTTGCAACTTTGCTGCAATTCAAGTACACTAATAGCAAGCTCAATAGCACAACAATTTTATCAATGCCAGTAAAATAATGTAAGAAAGCATGTAGCAAGGGATCACCAAACTAAAAAAAAAAAAGCCTGAAGCAGATTTAGGGAAGCACTACCGCATGGAAGTGACCTTTCATTAGTTAAAAGTACAAAGAACATCTCTACACAATAAAATACTGTACGGAATAATATCCTTAGTCTAACAAAAACAACCCACAACACCATATCCCAGTCTTCACATTATAATAGATTGAATGCCCAGACACTAGCCGTTGCGAGCCAAGTAACCTGCGAAAAAGGCATTTACCCCACAAGTAATCGCAAAATCACAACTTGATTACACAAATCAACACCTTGTCAACCCCGTCTTAATCTTACCAGTTTTCCTGCTACAATTATAGCTGAGGGAGACTATCATTCCCCTTCCTAGCACTGGAATTCACCATTCGCGGATCCTGATCCTTTACAGACACCATTCCATGGTTTATCATCTCCCTTTGGCCATTCTCACACACCAATTCCCCAGACTTTTCATGCTCAACTCCAGTAGCACCGGTATGATTCTGCACTAATCCTCCCCTAATAGCAGATGAAGGGGTCCCCATTGCTACCCCATTCATCTCCACATCCATTGCAGATCCATTATTCTCACCTGGCAACCCCAGGATCGGATTCTGCCCTTTCAAGTCCACAGAATTCAAAGCTACTAAAACCTCAGAAGATCCATCCAACCTCTCCGCATTCATGACATTCTCCTCCTCCAATGGCATAGCTGCAACCACCATACTAAGGCATTGATTACTACCTCTGTTAATCCCATTGCCATAACCCAATCCCGGGCCATTAGAAGGAAACTGCAATCCATCCTTCTTCTTCAGCTTATCCCTCGCCGTAAGATAAGCCACATGTTCTAAAGCCTCTCTAGCTCTTTTCCTAGTAAATGCCGCCTCCTTCGCCCTCCTCTCCGCCTCAACCCTAGCAGCCAAAGCTGCTTTAGTCACAGTCCCAGCAGCAATCTTCGCAGCCGCTAACAAAACCTTAGCCGCCTTCATATCAACAACCCTAGACTCCTCATTACCCAAACCAACCTCTCTTCCCTTCTTAAGTGAAAAAAGAGGGGTATTAGGGTTAACACAAAGGGGGCAATGGTAAGGGTGAGGAGGGTTGACACCCACACAGGAATTGTGAGAATACGAATAGCATTTGAAACAAGAAACAAGGCCGTTTGAGGCCGCGTTAGGTGGAGGGGTAGGGTTATAAACGAGCAAGCAAGTGGGACAAAACGATTGAATGTGGAGTTTGAGGACACAGTTGGTGCAAAGTCGACGGTATAATCCTCTGTGGCGGACGTTGTGGAGAAACCACCGTTCCTCGACGTTGCAGTTACCGCAGGTGGTAGGGACGGGGAGAGGGGCGACGGTGGAGTTGTTGGGGAAGTTTTGTTTCGTCATTTTTGAAATCGGAACATGAAAAAGGGGAAAAGGAAGAGCAACTTCATGTATATAGTGAGAGAGATTCTGATAATCCGGTTTTTTTTTTCTGCAGAAGGAGAGTGAAAAAGGATTCTCTGTGTTTTCGAATTAGGGTTTTTCTATATTGGGGATTGTTGAGCAAGACGAGGGAGAGAAAAGATCTCCAGCCAAACGACACCGTTCTAGAGGGGTGTATTAGAGGGTGTTTGAATTGGTTTAAAAGTTGGTCAACTTATTTTTAAGTTAGTTTTTTACTTTCTTTGAGAAATATAAAAATAATTTAAAATAAGTCAAAAATTACTTAAAATAAATTAGGAAGTGTTTGATAAGATTAAAAATGACTTAAAATAAGCTAAAAATCAAAAGTTGGTCTCCGAAGGGCTTTATTTTTTTGACTTAAAAGTTATTCTCTCCGTCCAACAATAGTTAGTCATTATTAACTTGGTACACCCCTTAATAAATACTAATAAATAATAGGGATAATATTATTATATTATCCTTTGACTTAATCAAATTTAATGTTTTGAAAAATGTGTTGTAAATGATAAATAATATTTAATAGCAAAGGTAAAATAGACATTAAAGATAAATTATCTCCTGGTTTTTTAAACTGAACAAATATTATTGGACAACTATTTTTAATATAGTGGACAACTATTATTGAACAGAGGAATTAATTTTTTTTAAGACAATTCAAACAGGCTCTTACTCTATTTAGTCCTCACTCATTTGGTGTGCATGATTAACAATGAAAAACTGTTGGAAAAAAAAAAGAAATTTCATAAATAGCAAAAAGATTAAATTTAATAAATTATCTATAATTTGTCTAATAACGTATCATAACTACAATTTTCTTTGCTATGAATATTTTTATTTGTATAATTAATATATACAAATTTTGTATTTATACATTTATACAAATCAAATATATAACCGAATAATTATTTACAAGATAGAATAAACATATACAAATTCTGAATTTATATAATTTGGAACCAATTTATGCAAATTCTAAATTTGTACAATTGATAGCCAAATTATACAAATTCTAAATTTGTACAATTGATAGCCAAATTATACAAATTCTAGACGTGCGCCACATAATTATGATGGTAAGTTCGTAGCGAATGATAATTTAATTAAATCATTGCTATATTAACTAATTAAGTAGTATATATTTGTGTATCCCCATAATTTTCCCTTTTAAAAATCATACTAATCCAGAATATTTCAGTTCCAAATCATGCAAAGTTGAATATAACTGCAAACTTTTCTTTAACAAGTGTTCATTCAAGTAGAGATAAAAATAAATCACAGTCGCTATGACCTTTACCCTTCATGTGAGCACCTTGTGCGCACCACATAAGGCATTGAGGAGATCCCAGATAATCCATGTAGATGGCCAACCTTCAAATCAACTGAGTCATCTTGTTTTGACAAGGAAAACAACAATTTTACATTAAACTGTCACACGAAATGAGCAACAATATCAGAAAAGTCTCAGTATTTCACTCATTTGTGTTTGGAGTACGATGTACAGAATGTGTGAGATCCCTATATACATGATGTGGTCTGTGAAATAGCTAAAACGAGAACGCTAGTAATCGCGGAACTCGCTATGAAGGTCTGGACTTATAAAACAAATTTACAACTCGAAATTGAAATGGGTATATTAACTATATTTCGGTCACAACTTGAGTGACTAGCTATGCAGTGTTATGATCTTCCTTCTTATTCCTTCTAACTGAGCTAGAACTTCCCTGAGCATATATTGAGAGGATGTTAAGAGCTGGGCATATCTTGTGCCTTCCAACAGAAAAATGCACTGAGCCGCACATGAATTGAGCTTCGTTAAATCGAGCATTTCTCAATATCTACAACTACATAGCTGCTCAGCATGTGACACAATTAACCTTTGATATTGGTTGTGTACTATTCACCTGCACTGCAACAGAGACAAAAATATTAGCTGATTTCTGTTCATCTGTCTTTATAAGTCTTGGTGGATAGAGTTATCTAACACCCGTATATATATGCTGGTGTATTATTGATGACAGCGTAACCTGGCTCAGAAAACCACCACAATTATTAAAAAAACTTATTCACCGGCACTGCTATGAGCAGATGCTACAATTGATCTTAGCCAAAAGAGAAAAAGAAAGGTATATTACAGTTCAGCGCTGCTGATAGGAATGCTAAACACTGGATGTTATACCAGCTTTTACTGTCACTGCATAACGGATATTGATATTTAGCTATTAGTTACAGCAAAACATCGTGAGAATTACATCATACGTAGAAATCCAACATGTGACACAGTGGCAGACATCTTTTCCAACTCCAAACTGCTTGAGCAAACATAACAAGAAAAACAGTTGCTTATACCAAGCTACAAAAGTGAAGTGATAAATCACATTTAGCTAATTTAGCTATTGAGAGGCTTAAAAGTAGCTGTTAAATTTTTAATTATTACTACATTTTAAGTGGTACTTTCATCTCACAAAGGTGTAGAGCAAACTGAAGGGAGCCTGCTGTTGTAACTGTAGTTAGTAGTTCTCATATCTGCAAGTGAAAGATCAAATTGTGGTTTAACATTCTGAAACATTTCTTCTGTAAAGGATTATGTAGCAATGTCATCACATATTGGTAATTGAATTTTACAAATGTAAAGTGACTACAGAAAAATGAGTATCTTCTGATAAACTCCGAACTATCATAATTCATAAAGTTACCCATTTATAGTTTAACTATCAGAAGACATAACTTCCTAAAGTATGATAAACAGTATAATCCATTCGAAAAGGTAATGCCATCTTCAGATTACTAACAATTAAATAAAACAAAAATGATTCACTTTATATAGCTAATAAAACATCAAAGTATGTGTAGGGAGTACAAGAAATGCAAGAAATAAAATAACAGAAAGAACTTACTTCTAGGTGTGCTTTGAAAAATTGATGAGCCCTTCAAAATTGAAGCAGGTATCTAATGGATGATGAGGAAAACAGAGATGATCAGCAAAAACCACGAGATAAGCCCTTACACGTCATAATAGACCGCACCGCATATATCTTTATGCATGCATCTGCCAAACTGATTGCTGGGACAAGATCCCAATTTAAGTATTATAATCTGTAGTCATGTCCATCAAATTTCCCGAGGCCCTCAGCAAGTATATCGCCAACGTTATCCTGTGTGATAAATTTGTCACATGAAGGATTTTGAGTATCTGTTTCATCTTCCAGACAGGAACCCACTAATAAAGCATGAGTACTAGCATCAGGAACCCAGCCCTTTTCCAACATTAAATCCAGTACGAAAGAGGCCTTGTCTTTGTATCCCTCTTTCAAGAGACTATTTATCAGCATATTGTACATGGCTGAATCAACAACTTCAAATTCTGAGACAAGCTTATCTATTGAAGAAAATATCATGCGGACCTGAGTGTTTTCCACCAGATACTCCAGAAGTTTAGAAAGTGTTTCCGAATTCGGTAATAGACCCTGACTAAGCATCATATCCAAGAATAGAGCCGACTTCTCTACATGTCCTAGCGAAATCATGCTCTGAATAAGAATGCAATATGTTTCCCCATCCAGCTTACAACCATCCACAACCATTCTCGAGAGCACCATAGAGAGATCACTTGCTCTTCCTAAACTGAACAGGCCTTGCATTATGCTGTTGTAAGCAGATGGAGAAGACAATGTACCACAATAATATGCAATTGGTAGCAATTTGATTGCTCTAACTGTGTACCCACTAGCACAAAGTCCATCCATAAGCTTGCCAAACGAGGTCGATTGAAGAGCATATCTCTTTGTTGACATGAAGCAAAACACTTCGGTGGCTTCCTGAATCTCTTCCTTCTGGCAAAAACACTCAATAAGTTGAGCATATGATACCAAATCTAATAACCCAGACTTGGAGCTAAGTTGATGAAACAATGCCAAAGCATCCTTACATTTACCTAATTTGCAGTTGCCAACGATGAGAGCAGAATATGTAGATGAATCAAGACTAACGGAGAAAACAATCATTCTAGCAAGATATTTCAAGGCATCTTTCAGCCTTTTATTATCACACAAGTACTGAATCATGATATTCCAAGAACGATGATCTGTGATGTTTCTCTCAAACATTTCATCAAACAGATCTCTTGCCATATTAAAGCTGCCATCATTTAGAATAGCTTCAAGAAGCGCATTGTAAGGCAATACACTTGCAACATCTTTGTCACTCAAAAACTCCTTAGCTTCACTCAACATATTCAATTCACATAATCCATCTATTATACTCATGAACACATCATCATCTTGCCAAACATCATTATACACCATCTCATCTACAAGTTTTACAGCATCATCCACGAGAAGATTCCAACACAAACACTTTATCATTGCCCCATAAGTGGGTGAATCCGGAAGAACCTTAGACGCTCTCATCACAGAAAACAACCTCCTTACTACATCTAATTCATTCATATCACAAAATAAAGGAATTATATGAGCGTAAAAGCTAGAATAATCCGGTTCACACCGTATTCTAAACATATCATCTAAAATTACAAGTGCCCCATCCACTCTACCCCTTGCAACAAGTTCACCAATAATTATCTGAAAAGTCCTACCATTAGGACTACAACCTTTCTTATGAAGTCGTTTGTATTGCTCCAATGCAGCATCAGCGCGATCAGCAGCAAATAAAGCCTCTATCAGAGAATTAAGTGTATCAATATTAGGACCAATTCCAGCTTTCACAATCTCTTTATATACGAACAACACATCCTTAAATTCTTTCTTTTCCTTGACAAGTGCGCCCAATAATTGATTAAATACAGATATAGAGGGATTTAAGGTACACAAATTTATACAAGAAAGAACACATAAAGCCTCACTAAGCCTACTATTTCTAACAAATATATCAAGCAAATCCAAAAGAACTTGTTCAAAATTTGGGCATTTATCCTTTATCATCTCATTACAAAATCCTTCAATTTCATCTACTTTCCCAGCCATACCTAACTTCAAGATAATTTGAAAGTAAGTATCAGCAGAGTGATGAAACCTTTTTTGAAGGGAAGCCCATTTGAATAACGTCAATGAAGAATCCAAATCATCTGTGGAATCAAGAACACCGGCTAATGTTTCTGGGTGAAGCTTATTCTTTAAAAATTGAATCTTGGTTACAAAGTCAGAAGAACTGGTAGAGGGTTGATTGGATTCTGGATTGTTTTGAATTCTACAAGCACCAGAAAGTGAAGAAAAATAGGGTTTTGAACAAACCCATTTGGGAATTTTCTTGGGAAGAATTAAAGTTGAGAGCTTTATCACCATTGAAGCTGCTCTCCCTCCCCAGTGGCCACTTATGTTTCAACTTAAAAGAAACATTAAGCTAAGAAAATGCCCAGTAAATACAAAAGAAATATATAGTAATCGAGCAAAGTTGAAGGGAGGGAGAGAATCTTGAAAGGTATAGAACTGAATCCTAACCTGGGAACAGAATCATGGGGAACCAAGAAAGTTGAATGGTGAAACCTGAATGAAAAACAGACCAAATGAAAGAAAACTAGAGAAAGGTCAAAAAAAAAAAAAAAGGACTACGTAAATGAAGTATTTGCAGGCCATTAATTTAAGGAAGTTAAGACTTGGGTCCCTCATAGTTTTTTAATGTTCATGGTCGACTTGTATACGTGACAATTTAAATTTCTCGAGTTCTTCTAATTTGTAACTTTACCAAAATCAAAATAGTTCCTATACTACTACATTAGTATAATATCGAATCGTGTTGAAATATTTTTTATTTCTCGATTCCTGACAAAAAAGAAACAATTGGAATAGAGGATTCATATCTTTTAATTTTTTTCTTTAAAAAAAAATAAGTTTTTATGTTATTTCATACTATACAATTTTTTTCTTTGTGGAATCTTTAATCGCACAAGAGGTAGTGAAAAGAATTAATGCTCCATATAAAGAGCATTGTCACGTATACAAGTCGACCAGGAACATTTGAAAACTATGAGGGGCCTAAGTCTTAACTTCCTTAAAGTAATGGCCTTAAAGAGCAAATAGCTATTGTGCGTGAAATCAATGAATTTAACTTGGACATTTCATTTTCATTTTCATTTTCGTAATGTTTTCTTAATTAATCAAGCATTAATCTTCCTGCTGTATAATAATTTATCACAACGTTGTAAAAATGAATTGTCCCGCTTCTGCCAATTTTTTGATCTTTTGTTAACTTAACAACTTGATTCAATGATGCGAAAACCCTTTATTGTTGTCCTCAAAAAATTATCTTGCCGTAGGTTGATAAGGTATTATTTTTTTCAGTTGAAAATTATAAAAGATTTTGTAGTAGTATCAATGATCCAAATACATTGAATAAAAGACTTTGTAGTAGTAGTATTTAATTACTTATGATCCAAACACATTGAAAGAGAATTATATCTTCGTCTTTGGCATTACAAGCTTGGATAGCCCAATCGGCATTTTACCTCATCTGTTGTTACTATGTTCATCAAAAGGTTTAGGCAAATTCAAATGATGTGAATTGGGCAATATAAATATTGCTATATTGATTGGAAGATCTTTTTTTTTTTGTTCACCTTTTCGTTTAAAGTATAAAGCAATTTCAGATATACGATAGGATAGCAATGGATGAACTTATTTTCCTAAGTCGTCACTACACATGCTTTGATGGTACTTTGAACATGATAGTATATATCAAGTTCATTACATAATATATCAGTCCCTGCCTTACTAGCTGTAACAACCCAATCATTATGAATTTGCACTAGCATTCTTAAACTCTGACAGATAATCTTCTCAGTTTACATCCTGTTCGACGAGTTAAGAAAAAACGATAAACAAGGAGACTGTACAAGACCCATGTCACCAGAGGGACCTTTTTCTTTGCTTCTGATCGGGACAACAACCCAACCAAGGTTCTTAAATTGTTCCGTCCCAGACAAAAAGAGAAAAATAGTCAAATGAAATCAACTCTTTTCCTACACACATTATATTGAATGATGATGGAGTAAAATTATACTCTAATGATTCTTGGTATTTAGACAAAAGAAAAAAGTCACTGCAACATAACAGAGAAAAACCAAGGAAAGTTTTATTTTAAAAGTTAATGCTGAAAATGAACTCCTTCCAAGTTTACAACATATATCTACAATAGTTTAAAACAGCAGGGGAAATGAGACCTAAAGCATGCAGTGAGACGATAGCATACAATTCTCTTTGTATGCAGTCAACCTGATAATAACGAGAATTATCCATCATACCTTCAAGGATGTAGTCATTTGTTTCTAACTTCCATAATTCCAACTGAAATCTGATACGGTTGAAAGGATTTTGATCTATCAGTCTTCGCACAAACTCTGATTTATGCATAATACCATAATCTGCCACATATTTTTTGTTCGCTTAGTCCTGTTTGTTGAAACACGAGGGTCTTGGGCATTCGATTCTCTGCCCAGTCAGCAAGATCTGAATATCTTCATACTGCACCGATACACCTTTGAAAACTACTCTAACAATAAATCAGCTCCAAGCCTCCAACAGCTTCAGAGACTTTTAACACCACTACTTTTGTCATTAATATGAACCAAACAAGCATATCCTTTTTCGACGAATTTTATACATGATACCTGCTCTGAGATGCCTAGATTCAAAATGTATATGCTTGATACAAAAGCAACTAGGATATTCTCACATACGTTACTCGAAGAGGTCCAGAATCACAGTCCGTGACTTTCCACAATTGTAGATCCCTTTAATCAATAATCAATAACCGGGCAACGAAGAAATAACCCAAAATACAAAGCACCCACCACCCATGTATAGCAATCTCTCGCTTAAGATATTCTATAATCCCAGCCAAACTCCAACGCCTCAGAAAGTTTTTCTTATCCGACATAAGCTCCCGTCACAATGCTTTGTGATTTCCCGGGAAAAAGATAAAACAGCCAAACTATAACTATATCTACTCCAGAACAATCTACTTAACCATAAATACAGCAACTTAACCTATTGCGACCCTTTAAGAAGAGAAACGTACTAGATTGATCTATTACCAGTTCAGTCGATAAGCTCATGAAGGAACTGATAAGAAATACCTATAAGCCATCTCTCCCCATCCATAACCAGATCTCGCAGATCTTATGTCGCAGCTACCACCCCTGAATCGGGGACGATCTCTGCGAGAGTAAACTTAATTGGTTGCCATCCGGATTGAGGTTGTACAAGCCATTTCTTCATGTTAACAACCATGTGCAAGATCTGAAGTATTTCGCCTAAAGCAAGCTCCTTTAAGCACATTTTCTTAATAACTGTTGCTGCTTCAAACCTAGTGAAGGATCAAGTAATAAGCAAGTTCAAAATTAGATCACATCAGCCAAGATACACATGAGGAATCATCTTCTGTCTTCTTCTTCTTTTTAAAAGGTAAAAAAACCACACAAGGAAACATTTTTAGAGGACCTAACAAAGATAATAATATGTTTGCCATAATCCTGAACCTAAATGTTTTTTCCTCAATACAATGTTTAATTGGATTTTCTATTGGAAGAGCTTCACCTAAATAAGAACTTTAGAAACTTCCCCAAACATCCACAAAGGTTCAAACTAAATGAGAACCCATTACCTGCACTGAGTAGCGCTTATGGCGGCTCGTCCGGCAGAAGATGATAGAAATTTCTGGAGGTCATCCCATGCTTCTTTGGGATATTGTTTCATATTACCACCAATGGGATTCACACACCTCCATAGGTTCTCATTTTTACCAACATATAATTGCAAAGCACCTAAATTCCGTGTTACTACCAGCTGTTGTTCAACTGCACTCGCGAGAGCCTTCTTAACATCAGTATTGCGGTGTTTTGGATCTCCATATTTGATGCAATCAGAGATGTTTGCTTCAGTAGGCATAATCTTCTCAGTTTTAAGGGTGTTCAATGCAAGTAAAACGACTCCAATAAGGCCTTGAACATAATCAGAAGGTTTTGGGCATCCTGGAGCTCCCCACACACCATTGAGAGGTCCATTACTGCTATTTGCTATAGATGACGGTGGTGGAATCTCAGGGCTGGGATGTGGATACCTGTTTACCTCTTTTTCAACGTAAAATGGTGTTTTCTTCTGCAAATTGTGTCCTTTATGAGGCCCATTTGTATTTGTATAAGAATTCTCGATGTTAGGAGGTTGTCTCGATTCTCCATTCCACGTTTGAGAAAAAGGACGATTATGACCATTATTGGAGTTTTCACTGACTTTTAGCTTACCCATATCAGGCATAGATATTTGAGGGCCTGAGGTGTAGCCAATTGCATCAGACCTAGGAGGCATTGAATGTGAATGATGCACATGCGAATTAGGTGGTAAGAAATTACCAGGTGGAATTACCGGTGATACTGGGAGGTTGTTTGGCCTTCCTGGAGGATAATTGTTTTGATAATTGTTCTGTGAGTTGTTTCCATTAGTCCAGGATGGCTCAGGATTACCAGGAACACCGCTTGGTACAGGCCCACTGAAAGGAGTTCTTGAATTATGAGCTCCAGGCAACTCCATTGAATCATTGAACTGCTTAGGATATCCATATCCTGGTTGATGAAAGTTTGCAGCACTATGATTTTCTTGTGTGCCAGATGAAGTTCGTGATATATTGGGTTGATTCACACTTCTACGAACTGGTTTACCCTTCTGCTTAATATCTGTACCCCTTCCCAAATTGTTAAACTTCATTTGCGGGTTTTCATGGAAAGTGTCAAGCTGGTTTATCAGACTGGAGTCACTAGACGACGTTGATAATGCGTCTAAAGTGGGTAAAGAACCGTAGCTGCTATTTACAAGTTGACTTGATTCACTATTTGTGAGAGGCGGTCCTCCAGATGAAAGGCTTGTCCAGAGCCATACAGTCTTCGCAGCAGCAACAAGGGGAACAGAAGCTTTTTGAGGTTGTGCAAGAAGAATATTATATCTGCGCATGCGCAATTGATGAAGTGCGTTTGAAAAATCACGATCTCCCGAAATCAACAAATAGTTAGCAGGTGCAGGATTGTCAACTGCCCAGAATAACATGTCCACAAGAATCTTCTTATCACTTGCATCTTTGACACCTGTACACATTTGGACAAAAATTTGTCATGACGGAGTCCAAGCAGTTCTAAAATAGATCTAATCACGCTACCATAAATGTTAAAAATAAGAATCTTGAACACACAGCTTTTCACTTGGTCTATACACTACCTTCAAGGGTTAGCTTAAGACTCGATTAAGATAAGAATTCTACTAAACATAAGCGACCACATATCAGCTCCAAATTCTCACTTTTGTTCAAGGTTGTATAGCAGCATATGCCAACAGTATGGTCAAAAATCAACTCACATCCCCTCTCTCTCTCTCTCTCTCACTGTCTGACAATGAAAAGTAAATTTTCTTTCTCTTCCAAATCTTTCACAGAGAACTGATGAAGCTCAGCCAAAATTAGTGCATATACCCATCACAGCCAACGAAACATGTTTTAATTTGTCTTCTGATTTGGAAGAAAATTCAAGTGATGGATGCACTAAATCTTTCTTCTGAGCAGTGGCGGAGGCAGGCTAGAAGGGCGGAATTATTTTAATCTCTTTGCACAAAAAGAAACTGAGATGACAAAGCGGATGCACCTTGATTTCCACCGCTGCTTCTGAATTGCCAACTTGCCATTGATAATTTTGAGGATCCTTCAACTTTTTTGCCCGATCAGCCGGCCAGATAGCAAATTCAGTATCTTATCCTCCCAGTCTCAAATATATATGCTAATCTCCCCACTCTTTGGTGGAAGTTACTAGTTTCAAGTTAATTTGACTTGGTGTTGAAGTTCTTTGTGTGCAATTCTTTCTAGAAGCTTTTAGGTCTAATCATATTGAGAAACAAAAAGAGAGGTTCATGGTGGTATTCCACCAATCTTTGAGGTTCAGAAGCTAGAAATGGTAAACGGATTATACAGTTTGGCAGAAGATTACAGAGACTATCCTTTAACTATGGTAAAAATAGACTATCCTCTATCCTTTAATTACTGTAAAAAATATAGAAATTAGTAAAATAGATCAGATCTATTAAATTATTAAGTAAACACGTGCAGGGGCGGATATAGAAGGTAGCGAGGGGGTTTGCTCCGCAAGAAGTTACACAGTATACATAAGGTATTTTGAAAAAAAAATTAAGTATATATATAGGTTTCGAACCTCCTAAAAATAAGATTAGAGGTTGGCTTAGTGATTGAGGGGGTTAAAAATTCAACTTACGGTTCCAAGTTGAAATATCAAGCACTACAATTTTCGTTTTTTGGAAACACTGCAAATACTAGACTCGACACTAGACACACGTCATAATTTTAAACTAGAACTGAAGGAACTGGAGGGGGAGCCAAATCCAACTATATATACTTGAAAATGTTTTTAAAAAAAACACATATATACATAATCCACGCCCATTGTCCGTACACGTGTTAAAAAAACATCCCGCCAAGAAGATTGAGCTCTTTTGCTTCACTCTCAATAGAGTCTTCTTTCCTACCTTCGGAGTTGATGAAAGGGGCAGTTCCATAAAAGAGTATGGACAGTGCAGTAGTACTCACACCCATAACTTAAAATCATGGATCTACCGCGGACCACTATTTTGATTTCTTCATGATCTAGAGAAAATGAGCTCTATAATTCCGAAACAAAAGATCAGCAACTCATAAAAGTTTTGAGTATGTGCTAAACAGATTCTTAAACACCCCATCTCTATCACTGATAGTGGGTTTGATGAGAAAATTAAGACAAATAAACACAATCAATACTTTTTTCCAAGTAACAATCCTTTCGTTGATGTTTAAATTGGAAAACATGGCTATTTTCACTGGGAAAAAATGTAATTTTGCATCTGACTGTGAATTCGACCACAGAAAAATCAGATTGGCACTTGCATAGATTCAAAGGGTCAGCCATGCTCTTTAGACCATCAAAAACACTCCGTTGACTTATATATCAGCACAAACAAAACAATCATAAAGGCAAAATTCAATGAGATCTAACCGATCCTGTCCAGTGACACAAAAATCAACTTTTAAAACATAGATCAACTCAACCAAACATCAAATCAACTAAAAACAAGTCATTTTCATCCGAATTACACAGACTAACAAAGATGCAAACAGAAAAAATGTGTCTCAACAAAAATTATACCTGCAGGAACGTGATTAAGGCCGATTCCAGTACTATTAAGCGCCTGCTGAACAGAAGAAGAGATCTTAGTTGTATCACCGTAAGCGGAAATAGAAACCGGTCCACAGTAGTTCATATTCACAAGCGCAGAACTTATATTCTGAGCGATCGCATGAGGATCAGATCCTCTAGGTACTTGACAGTTTTCTATATCCCACCATACCGAAATCCTCGCCGCCGAGTACAGCGCCTCAGCCGCACCCGGCGGCTGCGGTCCTCCCCCTCCACCGTTCCCGTTTCCCCCTGCACCACCCATTTCGAACGAGTTCCGTCGCCGGAGAAGAAATGGCGCACGATAGCGAATACCGATGTGTAAAATTTAGTCTTTTTATGTATGTCTGGTGCGTAAGGTTAGTTGAGGAGTGCGTAGGATTAGAAGAGGATATAGAGAGAGTGGAAGATATAGATGAGAGAGTGTTGGATTATATAAAAGGGGGATTTTGATGAGTGGGGACTGCCGTAGTTGTGACGGGTGGAAGATTCATCAGGGGTTTGCGAAATGACTATTATGTCCTTCCATTTAATGGACAGAATGGTAAATATATGTTGTATAGAAGAATCGTGAGGAACGAGCTTGACCTCCATTGAGGAAAGTGCTGAGTTGGTGTACTCTTGGTCTCAAATTATGATTTTAGTACTACATGAAAATAAGTTAAGTTTTCTCTTGTCTATCTATTGAAAAAAATAACCACTAATATTCTATTTATAATTAAAGAAATCAAATTAAATTAGGATTAGAATTTATTTCTAATTGAACTAGGATAAATAAAACTTAACTAGACATTAATTCCCTCAATTAAATAACAAATCCTGAACATCTTAGAATTTCAACACAAATTTAAATTATTATTCCAACAATTAATAAAAAAAATTAATTATAAATTATGTTAGTAATAATTAAACATTACATTGTATGAGGTGAATATGTTATATTTTTTGTATAGCTCAAAGAAACATTTTCAAAATTTAAAATTAAATTATTATTATTATATATCTATATAATTATATATTTATTTCTTTTGAAATTGATTAAAAATGAAAAATATAATATAAAATGTGAGGAAGTAATTTATTTTTAACTTCATTTTCTCTTTTAATGCATTTACTATTTGATCATTGACTGTTCGTCTTCAACTACCATTTCAGTTTTTAAATATGATTTGTTTTTTTTCTATTCCAGTCTTACATGGATTGCCATGATTGGATCTCTCCACGTCATAATTTCTTTTCCTTTTTTTTGAAAAAAAAAAGTATGACAGTATGTTATCATGAAGAAAGTAAACAAAGAACTGATTATTTTTGACGTGATTTGAATTCATTACTTCATTAGGGAAAAAAAATATTTTGCATTTGACGTTTACAGTAAATCATTAAATATGTGATGTAAGCTTTATAAATAGATTTATTACTTAATTATATTAGCAAATATATAAATCCTATCATCTAATTTTTTAGCTGATAATACTATTAAATTAAGGGCAAATTACATAAATCACATACTTTTAAGGTAAAATTACAATTTATTCCTTAAAAGTTTATAATTACAGAAATCCCTCAAAACGGATACAATAATATAAGCGTTGATAAATTAATCTGATGCGCGAGATACAATAATATAAGCGCTGATACATTATATTTTAAGTATGATACATTCTATTTTATACATGATACACTAATCTGATATACATTTTATACATGATACACTAATCTGATGCACGAGATACAATAATATAAGCGCGCGAGATACAATAATATAAGCGCTGATACATTAATCCTATGTGCGAGATACACTAATCGGATGCACAAAAATGAGGAATTTTATAAATTTATAAAACTTATAGGAGATAATGGTAATAAGTAAACTAAAAGGTGGGATTTCTGTAATTTTTCCTTAAATGAATATAAGTAAATGTTTTACTTGCTTTATCAGTATATTTTATTACTTTGCTACATTTTTTTCATCCTCTATTTTATATATATACTACCCTCTTCAGATTTATTTAACAAAACTATACTAATAAGCTATTGTGACTGAATTAATAAAAAATACTATTTTATTATTTATTTTTCATCCGATATTCGATGTTATTCCAAATTGACAAAGTGGTTTGACAAGGTATTCTATTTATTTGAAGTGTAGCATTCAGGTTTGATCATTGACTCTTGGTCTTGGAGTATCATCTACTCTTTAACTCTTGAATATGGACTTTTCAATTCTAACATAGTAATCTGTAATTGGATCTCTCAACCTCATAAATCTTTTTCCTTTATTTATTTTTTGGTCATTGAATATTTTGTTTTATTTAACATATTCTTTTTATTTATCTGATTTTTTTTTTAAAATAAAATAAGAGAGTATCATTAATTTAATAAAATTAATTGACAAAGGATATCTATAATTGAAACATAAATCTTAGTGATGCACCTATTGATATTTTAAAAAGAAAATTGATGTTATGCTTAATACGAGATATAATACAGTAATAGTGTGATTGATTAACATGTACGATTAACCTACCTATCGAAGCATAAATATAATATGATATATGTATGTTTATAATATATTTTAATTTGAAAACTTAAATATAAAAACCTAAGAATACAACCATGGATTCTTTGCTTCATTAGTAAACCTGTATTATTGAATTTGCAAATATTTGATTCATTACTTGCCTTGTTCATGCAAAGCCACATAACAAAAAGAGTTATACCTTCCCCACCATCCTTTTTTTTTTTTTTTTACTTTATGAAAATAAATATGTTTTTTTCAAATATAAAAAAGTAAGTAGGAAGTTTTGAGTTTACGGATTCAACCCCAACAAAAGCCCAAGGTGAAACCCAGTCCATGGAAGAGATTGGGCATTGGCCTATTTTGGGTGCTCAGCCCACTTTATGGGGGGGTCTCTTTTGGCAACTTAGTTAGCACATTGATTGTTGAGAGTAGAAACAATGATTTGAATAAGGTTTTAGGGTATAAAGTTCTAACAAAATACTTATATTTGTGGAATAGCCTATTAGTGATAATCATTTTATAAATCCTATTCACATGAACTTATATTTTTACTCTTTTTTTTTTTGTAAATTTAGGGGAAATCGTTGGAAATTGATGTGTTTCTGTGGTACTAATTTTTAAGAATATTTCACTTGATGTAAATACATAGGTCTGATGTTCCTATTCTTAAAACTCTATTTACTGCGCCACTAAAAAATGCATTTTCTTCAGATATATATGATTGATAGACAAAATTATGAAGATTCTATTGATTGATAGAATGCATGAATAATATAATGTGCTATAACACGTGCACTGCCTTTTACTACTTAATATTATACTACCATTTTTTTAATTATATTAAATGCATCTCCTAATTCTGTAATGATTAGTTGAGAGCGAAACGTGTTCTCAAAATAATAATAATATTCGAAGTTTACTTAGAAATAACATTTAAAACTTGAAGTATGAATTTCACCTCGAAAAGATATCAATTTGTAGGGAGAAAAATATTTTACTTGGGAAATTGGTCCTGATAAGTTTTTCAAACTATTTTTCAAGTTTGGATGAAAAACTAACATAACATACAATTAAATAAATATAATTTATTTATTTTTAAAAAAGAACTTGAAAATAATTATAAAATAAATTATGTCCAAACGGCCCAAAGTCATGATTAGGGGTGAAATACCATATAGAAGGCAAAAAATTTAGAGTAAATTTTAGGTTTATCAAACATAAAAAACATATTTGTATGTTATAGCTATAATTTGTATAATTGCGCTCCATAACAAACTTTATGTTTGCTATGGCTATTAATCTGTATATTTCGGTATACATATACATAAAAATATATATTTGTATATTTCGGTATACAGACTAAAACATAATAATTGTATATAAACAAAATTACTACATATATACAACACATATGTATACCGAACGGGTCTATTTGTATATTTCGGTATACAAATGGGTCCCACAATTAATTTTTATACAACATATATGTACCGAATGGGTCTATTTGTATATTTCGATATACAAATGGGATGACAAAAAACATGTAATATTTGTTGTGAATTACAAATAAAAGAAAATATGGCTATAACATTTAATTTGAATTAATAATTTGTTATTTCATACAATTTTTCCAAAATTTTAATACCACGGTTTGAATATTATGGTATTTGATATGCATTTTAAAAGCTTGGTATGCAATGTGGTATTTGGTATTTATAAAAGAAAATATTAAATCGAATATCGTACAAAAATATATAATATTAGTAAATATATAAAATAGTAGTAACTAATCGTTTAGATGTTGAATTTCGACTACTCTATTTTAAAACAAAGAGAAATATTTGTACTTTATTTTGAATAATATTAGTATGATATAATTGAAATGTTTCTTCAAAAGTCAAAATCATAAATTTTTATTATGCGAATATATATGAGTTGAAGTTAGCCAAACTATAGTAACCGATTTTTCCTACCCACAAAATATCAAAACCAAATTTTAAAATACCAAATTACCAAACCCAACATTACATACTGTACCGTACTATACGTACCATTCTTACCTCTACCCACTCCTAGTCATGATAGCTAAGGTCCATCTAACTAATTTGAATGAATAGTAGTAGTAATATCTTTTTTTTAAAATATCTTTAGTGGATATTAAATTATTTAAAAAGTGGTAGACAAATTAAAACGAGTTAATATCAATACACTCACATCAAATCGGAAAAGGAGTTTGCAAAGCGTAAATAATTGACTCACACTTGTAACCACAAAATTATTGTTTTGTGTCCATATTGATGCTATTGAACCAGTTCGATCTCACTAGAGCAACTACTGGAATTTTCTGGTATAAAGATTCTGGGAAATCTTTATACATTTTGTCATGTGTTCATTCCATTTTGCAAAGCTACAAACACTTATTTCGAAAAAATATATATATATTTATTAAAAAATTAAGTGTTTGACAAATCAATAAAAATACTTTTAAATGGAATTAGAAGCTGATTTTCTTCTGTTGGAAAGAAGTTAATAATTTTTGTCTTAAAAAAAAACATAGAGGCAGAAACAAAAAATTATTTTTCTCAGGACTAATTTTTTTTTTTCCGTATATACATATTTACCAATATATTTCTTATTAATTAATCAACATATTTAATAAGTTTGGTTAAATTTCATTTATGACTTTTATTATTTATTTTTGTATTATAAATTTTATAATTTATTTTACGTTTATATATTATTTTGCAGAATTAGAAAAAAAATATACCAACAATATTTGTTAAGAATCTCCATTAATGGGAGAATTGAAAGAAGGAGAACTGAAGAACTGAAAACTGTAATTCTTCATTCTATCTACAATGTACCAGAGTAATACATTTATACAATAGCTTGGCTATATACTAACTACCACTGATTCTAGAACCTTCTATATCTAACAACTTTCTATAACTAACTAACAACTTGCCCTTTATACAATTAATTATTTACACGTGCTCAACACTCCCCCTCAAGCTGAGAATTGAAAAATATATTTTTCATTCCAAGCTTGTCAATCAGTGCTTCATGTTGAGGTCTGCATAGTCCTTTTGTTAGTAGATCAGCCTGTTGCTCTTTAGTTCCTATATGATGTGTTTGTACAAGTCCCTCCAGAATTTTTTCCCTTACAAAATGACAATCTATGTCAAAATGCTTTGTTCTCTCATGAAAGATAGGATGTGCAGCTATCTGTATAGCCGCCTTGCTATCACAGAAGAGCTTTATAGGCAGTTTTACTTCTATTCCCAGCTCCTTGAACAGGCCTTTAAGCCATACTATTTCAGCTACTGTGGCAGCCATGCTTCTGAACTCTGCTTCTGCAGAACTTCTTGACACTGTACTTTGTTTCTTTGACTTCCAAGAGATCATTGCATTGCCAAACTTTATTGCATACCCTGTTACTGATTTTCGTGACTCCACACAAGCTCCCCAGTCAGAATCACAGAATGCTACCAGTTCTGAACATTTTTTGCTTGGCATGAACAATCCCAGACCTGCAGTCCCTTTAATGTATCTTACCACTCTGATAGCTGCTTCCATGTGTGATTGTTTTGGTGAGTGCATGTATTGACTAAGCACCTGGACTACAAAGGCTATATCTGGCCTAGTCATAGTCAAATATAGTAGTCTACCTACTACTCTTTGATATTTTCCACAATCACTGAGTGGTCTGTCTTCTGCATTAACATTTTTTCCTATGCATTTATCAAACATAGTGGAGGTCAACTGGTGGTTGAACTCCAAGGGGGTGAATGCTGGCTTACACCCTGCCAGTCCTAATTCAGACACAAGACCAAGTGCATACTTCCTTTGATTCATGAGAATACCCTCTGTAGTTCTGGAAAATTCTATCCCCAAGAAATATTTCAACTCTCCAAGATCTTTCATCTTGAACTTGTGTTGTAGATCTTCTCTCACTTGTTGTATAAGTGTTAAACTACTTCCAGTGATTAAAAGATCATCAACATACACTAGGATAACTAGAAGCTCGTTTTTTACCCTTTTAGTGAATAATGAGTAGTCATAGTGAGACTGAAGAAACCCCATATTAGTTAGTGCCTCAGTAAGTTTCAAGTTCCACTGCCTTGGTGCCTGTTTAAGCCCATATAGGGACTTTTGAAGTTTGCAAACCATGTGTTTCTCCCCCTGGTTGGCAAACCCCTCAGGAATGGTCATGTAAACTTCCTCAAGAAGATCACCTTGAAGAAAAGCATTGTGGACATCCATCTGAAACACAAACCAACCAGAAGAAGCTGCTAATGCAACCACTGATCTCACAGTGACCATCTTGGCAACTGGAGAGAAAGTTTCAGTGTAGTCTAAGCCAGCCTGTTGATTATATCCCTTGGCCACCAACCTAGCTTTGTACCTCTCCACTTCACCAGAGGCCCGATACTTCACTTTGAACACCCACTTACAGCCAATAGGAACCTTATCAGCAGGAAGGGGAACAACTGACCAAGTCTGATTGTCCTCAAGTGCAGCAATTTCAGCTTTCATAGCCTCCACCCACTGAGTCTCCTGGCAGGCTTCCTGATATGTCTGAGGTTCAACAATAGCAGAATAGCTGGCAAGAGAGGCTTTGTACGAAGTGGACAAATTTGAGTATGACAAGTACTTAGAGATAGGATATAGACAGGCAACCTTAGCACTAGGAGTAGAGTAGTCTGCTAGCCAAACAGGAGGTTTGGAAAGCCTGGAAGATCTTCTAGATGGTGCAGGTGGTATAAGTGGAGCTGGAGGACTCAGATTAGATATAGGAGAAGAGGGAGGACTTAGACTAGGCTCAGAAGACAGAGGGTGATCAATAGAAGAATCATCAGGAGTAGAATCAATGGGAAGAGTAAGGACAGGGAAAATTGGATCAGGAGAAGTCTGCAGATCTTTGAAAGGGAACACCTTCTCTTGAAAAACAGTATCTCTGCTCACAAAGAAAGTCTTAGACCCTAAGTCATAAAGAATATACCCTTTTTGAGTGAGAGAATAACCCAAATGAACAGCAGGGATGGCTCTAGGTGCAAACTTGTCCGTGTGTTTGTGATCAGTGGCATAACACAAGGAACCAAACACTTTGAGATGGTGGAGTGGTGGAGGCTGACCATATAATTTTTCAAAAGGAGACTGATCTTTCAGACTCACAGTAGGCAATCTGTTTAAAAGATAAACTGCTGTCGAGACACAAAATCCCCAAAACTTCAGAGGTACACATGCCTGAAACCTTAAAGCTCTAGCCATGGCAAGAATAGACCTGTGTCTCCGCTCAACTACCCCATTCTGTTGTGGAGTATAGACACATGAGCTTTGATGTGAGATCCCATATTCTGTTAACAAATCATGAACTTGTGAATTGAAGAACTCAGTTCCATTGTCTGATCTGAGACACTTCACAGTGACACCAAATTGAGTTTTCACCATATTTAGAAAGGACTTTAAGACAGGAAATGTATCAGACTTAGTACACATCAAGTGTAACCAAGTATATTTGGACATATCATCAACCAAGGTAAGAAAGTACCTTTTACCATCATGATTAGGAACTCTGTATGGACCCCAAACATCACAATGTATAATAGAGAAGGGAGAAGTGGAAAAGGATGAGCTAGTAGGAAATGGAAGTCTTGTTTGTTTAGCAAGAGGACAAACAGTACATATATGATCCAGTTCTTGTAGACTAGGTAAACAATCAATCTTTCTTAGAACCTTAAGAGGTGCATGACCAAGTCTCATATGCCAAAGACTAGCTAAAGGACATTTATTACAAGCAGTAGAAACAGAAGAAGTAAAGCTTGCAGTAGAAATAGAAGAAGTAAAGCTAGTGTTGATGTCACAGGTGCTGGCTTTAACAGGTTCTTCATACTTGAGATTTGTTTGTAGCAAATATAGCCCTTGATTCTCTTTACCAATCCCCAGGACCCTCCCATTGAAGAGATCCTGAAAGATACAGAAATCAGGGAAAAATAGTACAGCACAGTTTAATTGCTTGGTTATTTGAGACACAGACAGAAGATTGTACTTGAATTCTGGAACAAACAAAACACCCTGCACTTTCTTGTCTTTGAAAACAAGAGAATCACCTATATGACTTATGGGAACCTGTTCTCCTGTAGGTAAGTTTACATTCAAAGATCCTTGATCTTTGAGATCTCTATGGTGATTCATAAGACTGAGAGTGTGAACCATATGATTTGAAGCTCCTGTATCAACAATCCAATTAGAGTTCACTACATTAGACAGAAGTGCAGTGACAGTACCTGAGGAACTGGTAGTAGCCACATTAGCCATAGTGTCCACTTCTTTCCCTTTGCTTAGCATCTGAAGGATCTGAGTGTATTGTTCATGAGTGAATAACGACATACCCTGTGAACCTGCTTGTGTTCGTGTTGAAGTAGAGGTAGAACTCATAGGAGGATCATAAGCTCCAACATCATTGGCATGATTTCCTCCAGCAGCAACATTATTAGCATGAGAGGAAGATCCACCTCCTTTCCTCTTAGGATAGCCATGAAGTTTGTAGCATTGCTCTCTAGTGTGACCTTTGAAGTGACAGAAATCACAGAACAGATGAGACTTACCAGTTCCATAAGAGTTCCTTCCATCACCAGAACCTCTTTGCCTAAAACTTCTATTCGAGCCATTACCAGAACCAGTAGAATAACCACCTCCTGTATTAGGACCACTAGAGCCAGAGTGATAACTACCATTCCCAGTGTTATGAATATGAGACATCCGATTGCTCATAAGAGCAGTTTCTGAATGAATGTCAAGTGAGGTGGATTGAGCATTGTTCAACCTTTGACTCTCAACATTAATGATCATTGCATATGCTTGGTTAACATTAGGAACAGGTACAGTCATTAACACTTGACTTTTAACATGTGCATACGAATCATTTAGACCCATCAGGAACTGCCATAACTTCTGAAACTGAAAGTGTTCTGAATATTGTTTGGATTCATGACACGCGCATGAAGGAGGAGGCATTAAAGTCTCAAATTCATCCCAAAGCTCTCTCAGCCGAGAGAAGTAGTTAGACACAGACGTTGTTCCTTGAGATAGTGTAACAATCTCTTTATGCAAATAGAATGCTCTAGATGCATTAACTTTATCAAACCTTTCACGAAGATCTTCCCAAACAGTATGAGCATCAGATCCATATATGACTGTACTAACTAGGCCTTTAGACACAGTATTCATAATCCAACCTAGAACAATTGCATTACATCTTTCCCACCTATCATGCATAGAGACAGGAAACATGTCTTTCTTACATGTACCTAACAGGAATCCTAGCTTATTTTTCCCAAGTAAAACAAGCTTCAATGACTTACTCCATAGAGAGTAATTTTCAGATCCTAAGAGTTGAATAGAGACTAGAGCAGCACCTTGAGTATCAGAAGGATGTATAAACAGAGGATGATTATGATCTACCTGATCAGTAGACGAATTCAATCCAGAAGTTGCAGCAGGAACATGAGTTGTATCAGCTGAAGGAGATCCAGAGATTGCAGCAGAAATCACCATAGCTGAATTGTATTATCACACTTGAATCGAAAGGGAGCAGAAAATTGAGTTCGATGATGAAATTACCAAATCGAAATAAATCGAAGCAGGAACTGAATGATCTGTTAGCAACCAGTGATCAGATCTGTGGATTCACTGAGCTTTGATACCATGTTAAGAGTCTCCATTAATGGGAGAATTGAAAGAAGGAGAACGAAAGAACTGAAAACTGTAGTGCTTCATACTTTCTACAATGTACCAAAGTAATACATTTATACAATAGCTTGGCTATATTCTAACTACCACTGATTCTAGAACCTTCTATATCTAACAACTTTCTATAACTAACTAACAACTTGCCCTTTATACAATTAATTATTTACACGTGCTCAACATTCTCACTGACTCTTTTCTTGATGGAGTTCAGGTTTACCGGAGTAGAACACAGGTAAATGTGGAAGTTCTTACTTGCAAGCTTTTTCGCTAACTCTAGAAATGGATTTCTGTGACCATGAGCTAGCCAAGGTAACATAAGTACACTAATGGTGTGCTTCTTTGCCTCCATAGGGATGGATCTAGTATAGAAAATACGAATTCGACAGAATTCAGTAACTTTGATTCAAACTTTGTATATCGAGAAATCTACTGAATTTGTATCTTATATTGTTGTGTTGAAGTTGCTGCCCTATCTTATATAGAAGTTTCCTAGTGATTTGATAACAAAGAAAAAAGGTGTTCAGATTTGTACCAGCAGCCTTATATTGACTGTTGAATATTGCGTTGGACTGATTGATATTGACAGTCACTTCAACTCAAGAGTTTAAGTTATATGCACTATCACGGTAAATAATCTTTATACCATTAGATAGATTGTATTTATCTGTTGTAGTAGATAATTTGTCTTATTTTCGATGTTACATTGCCTATTTTGTTTTGTTCCACTCAAAATATTGATTACTTTTTTTTCTTTCAGATTTTGGAATTTACAGTAACCTCAACTTTCTTCCCTCTTCGCGCCAAAGAGCATTCTGACTCAAAAGCTTGGCAACAATGGAAATCAAGTTACTGAAAATCATTGTTTGATAAAAAATCGATAGGAAAGAACACACGAAGAGGGGGAAATAGAGAGCAAAACGCGGAGCTTCATATTTACAGGTTCTTCTTTATCCATTTTCAATTTTTTAGAATCAAAGACTTGTTATTTAGAATCAAGTGGATATTTTCTTATGCTAAGAAAGAAATATACGAGCAAAAAAAATTACTACGTGTTGTAGAAAAAGGTTATAGAGGAAATGGAAAGTAAGATGAGACGATTAAAAATAACTAGGACGGATTGTTTAGCTCATATGGTCACAACTCACAAGTCGTCAATCAAATGGAAAGTTTTCTGTCATTTCATTGAAGAGAAACACAGTCATCCTCTTGTTCCTCGGTCTCTAGCTCGATCACATGTTACCATCACAAAAAAAATATTAAACTATCTCAAGCATAGATATAACTTAAATCTTGATTATGCTAATCATTTGTTGCTACAAAGAGACACCAGCTCTTCCACCACTCCATCCATCTCTTCATCCCCTTTCGCGTTCATCTTCTCACTTAGTTCCTTAGCTTTGTTCCTCACATCCTCCCCACTTTCCTCAACTAACACCTTCCTTATCGTGTTTGCAATCTCTTCACTCTGTAGTTTACCATCCTCGTCCCTCGCTGCTTCCACTCCCATCCTAATATACTCCACAAGCCTAGCATTCATTGGTTGATCAATGTGCATTGGCATGGCAATTATAGGCACACCAAACTTCATACTTTCCATGAATGAACTCCATCCACAGTGACTAACGAATCCACCTATCGATGAATGTTGAAGAATTGTTGCTTGAGGAGCCCATCCTTCGACAACCATTCCTCTTTCTCCTACCCTTTCAAGATACCCTTCTGGTAATGCATCTCGAATGCTTATTCTTTCACCTTGTGGAAACCTGATAACCCAAATGAAGTTCACTTTGCTACATTCTAGCCCTCGAGCTACTGCAAATATGTCCTCCTTGGATAGAAAATACTCGCTCCCAAATGAAACAAACACAGTTGAACATTTCTCTTTCTTATCAAGCCATTGCATGATCTCCTCATCATGATCATCTCGCGCAATGGATTCTTGAACTAGTGAACCAACGGGGACTATTTTCTTGGAAACCAAATTTGAAAGATAATCTATATATTTCCCTTCAAAATCTCTACAAGTTTTCACCAGAATAATGTCACGCGATAGCTTAATAGCCTCATCAAATGAGTACTTATTACCCGGTGCTTCTTTAACAGCTTCCTTCAATGAAAGCATTTCGTACTCATGCAGGTAAATTTCAGGAAACGGGAACTTATCCTCCGTATCATCAGACATATGGATGGCTAAAGAAACAACAGCCGCGCCAAAAGTGAGGAACTGCACAGCAGGAATGTTAACAGAGGAAGCAGAGTCAGCAGCCCATGGCTGATTATAGTCATAAACAACCAAATCCGGCTTTAGCGTTTGTAATATTTTGGAAAAATTTGGAGAGGCGTTTTCGAAAGCTGTTTTGAGTGTGTTCATGAGATGAGGTGGGAGACCATTGGTGGTGTGGTAATGAGGAGGAAGATTTGGTATAGATGGAAGATGAAGCTCAACTAATTCTATTGATTCACAATATTTTTTTGTGACATTTTTCTTGATGGAACTTAGGTTTATTGGAGTGGAACACATGTAAATGTGAAAATTTCTATTTGTGAGTTTTTTTGCTAGCTCTAGAAATGGACTTATGTGACCATGAGCTAGCCATGGTAACATAAGTACACTAATGTTGTTTTTCTTAGCTTCCATTAATGACTATAGTTTTTTTTCCTTTCTTTGATGGTTATAGTAATTATGATGATAGACTATTTATAGCAAGTATTTGGTGATATTATATTATATTATTGTTGTTTTATAATGAATCTCATGCATATTCATGTATGTACGTAATTGATTACGCAGGGCATATAGAAGTTGCATAGTGATTTGTAACAGAGAGAAAGAAAAAAGTATTTTAGACTTCTGTTGGAATATTTTTTATTTTTGTTAAAGGGTCCCATCAGTGTTTACTTTTCTTGATATCGACTGAAATTATAGTCTGTTTCGTTAAGCTTTTGAAAAGTTAGGGGTATTTTTGGAAATATTTGGAGGATTTTTTTGCAAATTGTAATAAAAGTATAATAATAACAATAAAGTTGCATACGAGTCTAAAACTTGTCTTCAACTAGTAGTGTTATTATGTATGATGCTTGATTTTTAGCTAAGTCTGTTTTGATATCAAGAATTTAGAAGTCTTTTGAGATTACTTTCTTTCATAAAAATTTAGGTGTGTGTCATTCTCTTTTTAACATCTTCACTTACCATAGTTTCACAATTATAAACTGGTGCATCTATAGGTCGACACAAAACATGTACATTCATCATCTCAAGTGACCACCTCAAATTTTATCATCAATAAATGCTACTTGCACCTTCTGATGAACATGGTCATTTCTAATTGTATCTTTTTTTATATGATCGTACATCCATCTTAGCATTCACATCTCCACACCAATTTATCTCATATATTTTCCAGACTTTAGAAATACAACATTCACCGCCCTATAATATAGTCAAAGACTTAATTATAATTATTTTATACAACTTATCTTTCACTTTAATAGTTACTCTTCTACTCCGATACAACATCTTTCATTTCAACGATCCAATTTAAATCGTATGAATAATATCTTCATCTATCATTCCATTTTCTTCAAATAAAAAATATCCTATAGTGGTGACTTTTATTTATATTTGTTTTGTGGATAGTCATATAGGGAAAAAAAAAAGTTAAAAGAGAAGCCAAATTTGACCAGTTAACTAGCAAAACATGATGGTTCCTTTTATAGGAGAACAAATTTTCTTTTATATATGTTTTAACAGTTTGCCTTTTACTAATATTGAGATACAACAAATTGATAGCCAACATATGCTAAAGTTACTTAGAATTGAATCAATTTTAAGAAATCATTTCATTTGATTTTGACTGTTGCTCAACTAATTTGTTTTTTTTTGTTTTTATAAAAAAATTTGAAACAAATCTTATTTTCTAAAAAAGAAATCTTACTGGTGAAAGAAAAATAATCTAATTAACCTATTATTTGTCTAGCCTTAAACAAGTTATCTTGTTGTTATGTTATTTTTTTAATATATATCTAACAACATTTTATTATAATGATTAAGTTCTTTTTATCCTATCTTTATGTTATGCTATATT
>JAJOOO010004046.1:0-21997 GCA_029582685.1 Solanum piurae | reverse complement strand
TTTGTGTGTGGTTTACTTCAATAGTAATTTGGTTCATTTATATTCACTCTGATGACTAAGAGTCAATATATAAATACAACTTTTAGTCTAAATTAACTGGAAAAAAAATAGAGAAATCTAACAAGGAAACAAAATAAAGTAAATCAAAATCTTATATGAGTGTACGTCTTATTCAATTTACACCAATATATAGCTCACGCTAACAAAACTCGTTACTTATAAACGACTTCTTGGATTTAAAAAAGACAAATCAATTCATTGTGTATATAGAAACTCATCGTCAATAAAACATGAATAAATTAAAGTATCAGCAAATCCAATTAGACAAGAAATAAAGATTCAACACCCAATCCAAAAAAAGAAAGACCTTTGGAGGATATTTGAAGTCTCCTTTTATAATGGAATGGAGCTTAAAGTAAAAAATGAGAATAAAAATATAGTGTCATAACTCCAGATCGAAAAAGTAAAACACAAATGGCAAGCTTATAAGCAAAAAAATATAAAAATTCTATCCTCCCTAGATAGAAAATCAAAATTTTAGTCTATCTCGAAGTGAGTGAATTTGGAGGCAAAGACACTTGAACCTTATAAGGAGCTAACTTACACTTAGTCCATAGTCGTCATTCAGAACCTAGCTGGTTCAATTATCTAAGAAGTCAATGATTAAATTGAGAAATAAACTTGTGATTTTTCAAGATAATATTCAAGCAATAGTGTAATCAAAATTCGATATCACCACACACAATGGGAGCAATTAAAAGTAAGCATTATAGATCAATAACTAATATTGAATGTAATTAGTATTAACCAAAAAAAAAAAGTAGTACAACAAACAAAAACGAAGGATGAAGAAAATTACAAATAGGGTAAGATTAAAGATTTTTTCATGACTTTGCCTAGGTAATTTTTTTTTTGATTAATTAAAATTGAAAACCCTCATTTTTCTTAATTTTTTTTTAAAAATATCTCATGAGTACCACTAATATTTAACATATTATAAGTCAGTACTTTTCAATAAAATGCGTTTTTGATCTCACTTGGTCTGTGGTGGCAAAGCTGATGATTCTGTGCATGGCACTGTTACCGATCCATGTCTATGCAGAAGTTCACGTGCCAATTCTTGAAGATCGCCGCCCCCGCCTCCGGTGGACGGTGACATGTCCACCGGAGCTCTAGCGCCACCAAAGTGGCGCGGGTCTAGAGCAAGAGGGGGCGGCGGTCGTGGCTGCTGCATTGCCCATGAGGGTTGAACCATTGGGTCAAAAAGTGATGATAAGTCATAGGCAGCTGGCAAAGAAGGTCCTGCTGTTGGCAAATCTGCTATGGTGAGTGGTGGCTGTTGGAGCATTGTTTGTGGTTGTTGTGGCGGCGGCGGTGGTGTTGGAAGCTCCAGGGTTGCTAGGTGGGCTTGTAAGTATGAGAGTTCTGCTTGTAAATTCACTACCTGAGTCACACAAATATGGTATTATGTGATGGAAAATTTGATGATTGTCTAAATTAATACTCCCTCCCTTCTAACACAGAGTTTAAGAAATACGAGAAGACTTTGTAATGTTTCAAAAAGAGTATAACTTTTTGTCCAATAAAAAAATATCTCATTCTTTTTTAAATTGATTAAACAAAAAAGTGAGTCATATAAATTGAGACAGAAGTACTAGTTATAGCTTATGCAACTATACACCCACGCCCCAAATCCCCTCCCAAAAAGAAAATTAAAGCATCTACTCATTAAAGGTAATGGGACAGTTTAAAACTGAATTAAATCGAAATACAAAAATGTGACATTCTTTTTAGAATAGAGTAAGGAGGAGAGAGAGTCATGATATATAACATACCATACCTGGAAAATACATTCTTACATGATGTGTGAACTCTCACAAAGAGTGGGGATTTAATTAAATGAAAAGATTTGCCTTAGGTAGCCAAAAAAGAAAAGGTATTGCATACTATATAGTCTAAGTAACCATTTTGTAATCATGGAGATGATCTAAAAGACTAATTATTTATAAGAATTATTAAGTTCATAAAGTTATCAAAGCATTCAAAATAAACGTTAAAAGGAAAAGAAAATACTGTACAAGAAGTTACATAAAAAATCCAGAAACTAAAATCTGGATCCGCATAAACTCTTTCGATAAATATAGCTCTGGTCAGTGGTTAGAGGCGATTCAGGATGTAGAATAATAATTGAGTTCATAATTAAATATTTCTCAATATTTAAATCAAAGTTTAGAATTCAATATAAAATATGAGTAAAAATTAATGAATTCACATTAACTATACACAGGTTACAAGCCAGATCAAAATGCACACAAAGTAAGCTGAGGGATTATAAGTAATTTGTTGTTATACGATTGTCAAAATTAGCTCATAAAATCATGATCCATTCAATTTGTATATGTTTGTGCGGGTTAATAACTTTTAATTTTACTAACTAGCTAGACTCATTTTGATCAGCTTAGTTTAACTCATTTTAGAACTGAATCAATTCAAACTGACCCAAAAGAAATTTTATCTAAATATTTTAAAGTATTTTTTTATTTGATATGTTATTTTTTATAATCATACTATAATATTAGGTACTCAAATAAATATAAGAAAATAAACTTTAAATTTAAAACTTAATAAGAATTAATCAGGTTGAGTTATGACTCAATTTTTAACTCATTTCAATCCAACCTACTTCTGCCTCGATAACATTTAAGCAAGTCAATGAGCCGTTTATTTATTAAGTTAACTCATTTTGACATTTTTAAATTTAACCCAAACCGCCTATTTACCCTCCAAAATTTAACCATTAAAGGGCGTGCTTGGTTCTAAAGGATCCATATTTACTTCACATTTTTCATACTGATGCCATTTCTCTAAACCACCATTAGTTAATGATACACTTCAATTTAAATTATTCTCTTCTTTTCAATCTCATAAATTTAAAGATTATAATATAAAGCATTAATATGAATAGAATAGTTAAAATCCCTCATAAATTTAAAGATTATAAAGTGTTAATAAGAATAAAATAGTTAAATTCATCATAAATTTAAAAAATATGTAAAAATATCTTTTTTTTCTCAATTCGTAATTCAATATAGATGGATATATACCCGAAAGAAACACCGCAAATAACTTGAGAAGGAGAATACTATAAATTTAAAAATTTTACGTAATTCAAACATCAAAGCAAGGACTTGGGGATCGGTGCATTACGGACAAATTCAAGAGAATAGAAATTGATTTAGGTTCTTTCTAAAAGCATAAAAGTCATTTAAGCAAGAAATTATTCCCTCTTCCCAATACTCCAAATCATAAAATTAGAAGAAAGAAATGATTTAAATGTATAAACTTTCAAAGTCAACCAGCAGACACGGAGACAATAATCTTATTAAATCTCTATTATTGAACTACAACTTTAATTAAAAATCGTTTAATCCATTTAATACGATCAAACTTATCATCCCTTATTCTAAAAGCAACTAAAATGTAGTTAACACCAAATATATTACCCTGTTAATTAACGTTAAACAATGTTTTAAAAATGACAAGTTTATCAACAAGCAGACATAATTCACTATTCTAATTAATTGAATTATCAAAACTTAAGTCAAGCTGCTAATAGGCCATACTTGTAACTTACTACTCCCTTAGTCTCAATCTATACTATGCTACACAAGAATGTCACATTTAGAGTTTCTAAAGTTGTGTCGAGTCAAGCAATGCCACATAAATTAGGTGGAGCTAGTTCAAATTTAGAGTTTCGTGTAGTAATACACCTCTAATAAAAACTTTTTTTAACAGATGTGTTGAGTCAACATGGATCAAGTAATATAAATCGGAGAGAGTAGTACTTAAAAAAGAAGCTTCTTTAAATATTTATTATTATCCTAGTTGAGGAGTATCGGTTTCAACATGCTTCTTAGAGAAACAACAAAAGAGTGGTCATTGTCCCTTGTGCTAAAAATAACCAAAATGTACTTTAAAGAAAGAAAACCAAAGCTATTCTATTTCTTTTATAGAGAAGAATATTTCTATTTATTTCCATGAATTTTGAACAACAAGAAGAAGATTTTATGCCGACCATTTCCTTAATAACAGCAAAATTGAAAGAGGTATGGTAAGAAAAAAAGTAGAGTCACTATTGCCCACATCATCATCATAAGTGAATCAATCAAAACAACTTCTTGATTTCAGCAAAGTTTTAAACTGTTCCCTAAATGTAACACATCATGGTCCATTTCCCCTTTGTACAAGAAAATCTTGTTCAAGATCTAGTACTATTCACTAGTGTCAATATATATTATCTTCAATCACATACTATATTATTCCACACAAAAATGTTGGAGACAAATTTACATATGCCAACTCAAAATCTTAAAACATACTCATATTGTAACCTTAAGAAGAAGTCTTTTTTAACTTACTTTTGACAACCAATGCCAGATCCAACACCATGTTCCTCAATTAATAAGAAGCTAAGCTTTATTTCTTACATAACACTAATGCCTAAAAGCTGTCTCGTTTCACTTATCTTGAAAACAAAATGGATCTTGTCAATGAATAAATTAAAATACTCTATCCGTTTTAATTTGTTTGTTTGTTGTTGACTTGACATGAAGTTTAAGAAAATAAAGAAAAACTTTGAACTCTTGTTGTTTTAAACTAAATATATGTAAAATGTGAAGTAGAAGTACTTGGATTGAAAAAGTTGGCAAAAAAGAAGTTAAAATACTTTTTTTTTTAAAACGGACTATGAAGAGAAGTAAGATAAATAAATTGAAACGTATGGAGTAATTTGTTTTTAAGATCATCGTAATCTTGACTCTCATCGACTATTGAGCTAGAGAGATTTTTTTTATAACTGGAAGAATACGTTTCAAAATTTCATATTTGTAACGCATGGAGAGAAATGGTTAAAAAAATAGTAACATAGATTCTTGAATACGCAAATGAGATTAAGCCTTGTATTTATGTACAAATGAAAACATAAAAGTGGAAGTAGGGTGAAGGCATTGATAAATCAGTTGTTGAAAAAAGAAAAAAAGATCTAAAAGAAGAAGCAAAACGATTTGTAACGGAAGAAGAGAAGGGTGTTTTTAGTTTACCAACTTTAGTGATAAGACAGACTCAACAAAAAATAAAAAACTACTGTATATTGTTGTGAGGACAAATGAGTCTTTTTCAAGAAACAAAAGTTTCATATGATTAAGCATATTAGCCAAATTGTAATAGTGATCGATCATGTAAGTAACCAAATCACGAATTTAAGTTATATGCGTTGACAGTTTAATACTGACCTGTTGCTGAAGAGCAAAGATATGAGCAACGCAACCATAGACGGGGTCTCGGAGTCTCGCTTGAGCTTCATAACAAATAGTGACAACCGCATCAAGTCTCTTGTGGACAGGAATATGAAGGAGAAGTTTAGAAACATTACTAGCTCCAAACACTTTGTGTACAGCTGCAAAATGTGCCGCACCTTGTTCCGAATCAAAATAAGGTGCAAAAATGCAACCGGCAACACACTTTCTTCTCAAAAATTTACAAGCACCACATGGCCCTCCTCCACCACCGCCTCCACTGCTAGTACTTCCACTAGTCCCACCACAAACTCCTCCACCTGGGGCGGAGACACCACCGGTGCTACTACTAGGATTATTTGAGCTCATTTTCTTTGATAATTCACCTCTTTTGGAACATAATTTGAAGGGGTTTGTTTGTACTTTGTAGAGAAGAAAAAAAAAAGATGTGTTGTGTATCACTAGGGTTTGGTTGGTGTATTTGTTGGTATTAATTTTAAATTTAAGTTAAATTTATGTTGTTGTAGTAGAATATATTTAGTGGAGGAAGCTAAGAGGAGGGGAGTTTTAAACACTAAATGAAGTCTTTAAAGCCACGCGATGAAGCAAACCCCATTTAGCTGCTTGCGTGAAGCAAACATGCGATAAGCCAACTGCCTTTTTATTTATCTTCCTTCCTCTCGTGAATGTTTGGCCTTTGCTAGCCTAGCATTTAGCAATTAGCATTACCAATACCCACCTCCCTCATGTTTTCTTTCTTTCCTTTTAGTTATCTATATTTCTTTTTGATGTAATACATCCAATCTTGCTTTATACTAGAAAAAAGGAAAAACATTCATAGATGACACTAACTTACAAACTAATTATATTATCTTTCGTTTCAACTTATTTGTCTGATTTTGACTTAATACAGAGTTTTAAAAAGTATAGATTACTTCTGAATCTTGTTCATGCATGGTCTTAAACATGTTATGAGACGCCAGAATTAGTGAGTTGTCAAATAAATAAAGAGACCCCCTATTTGAGTTCACACAAAATTTCAGAAAGTAGAAAAGACTTTTGAGTCGTGTTCATGGTCTTAAACATGTAATGTGAAAGTAGAATTATTGAGTTACTAAAATTAGGAAAGAGACGTATTCTTTGATACTGATTATAAAGAAAAGTAAGAGAAACAAATTGAAACGAGGGTAGAGAGAGAAAAAAAGAGATGTTGAAACGTGTCAATGGGAGTGTCTATATTAGCCTTTCTGTGCGTGTTTCAAGCTGCGTAGAGGGCAAAAGACGCCAACTATATCTCTCCCTTTCGACGTTGAAAAGGAATTCATTCTACCTCATCTTTTCATTCTTTTTTTTATATTAAAAAAAAAAGTTACAAATAGAAACGGCTTTGTACTCTTTTTCAATACATAAAGAGTTTGTTGGAATGACATAATTACCTAGAAAGCTACTTCGTTTTATCATTTAGTACTTTCAAGATTTGCATATTCTTGAGTTAAAGGTATATTATACCGACCATCTATATACGTGTACGAAATTTGTAATTTAGAAAATAAGATAAGTTACGTATGTTAGAGTGGGTAAAATTTTTACATTAGTTGGGGAATAGACTGATGGTCCCCTTATATGGAATTGAGCAATCCTCTTCTCACGAACTGGTTTTTGAGGTTGAATTAGGCTCAGGTGTCATATCTTTACAACATACATTAATAACTAAATATACTCTTGATGATGTAAAAAGTTATTTATACTGAAAAATATTGTATTAGTATTTATAGTGGGATTTTAATTAATGGATTATATTAATGTTTATATGAAAGATGTCAAGTTTGTCGTGAAACTAAAAAGGAAAATATGTGAAATGAAGAAGAGAAAGAAGAAAGTAACAAAATTGTATTAAAAATAACATTTGTAGCAAAATCATTATCTTGGATTTTTGTCCATTGTCTAACCATATCAAGATTTGCTAAATGTTGGTATTGCAGCACTTTTAAATTATAATGAAAAATATGTATTATATTGATATTGACAGCCATCATTTTGTTTTAATTTTAGATTTTCTCATTCAAGTGACTAATAAATTTGCTAGATTAGTATCTTACCCAACTTTAAGTGAAGTTCCATCGATTGTATTTTTCCCCTTTGTAGAAAAAAAATTCGGGACTTTAAATACGTATGAATTAGATTAACCATTTAAAAAACATTGTTCAGGAGCAGTACTTTTATTTGTTTTTTATTTAATCTATTAATTATATATCAATCATATCGTGTCAGCAAAAATTAACCAAAATGTATGTTATCAAAGAACACTATATTCATAGAATTACCATTTTAGTTTCACTGTGTATCTAAAGTTATTTAGATCAATAAAAATTGTGCTGGAGTGATAAGTACTCATTCATCCTTAAATAGAGGTCTTGGATTCGAACAATAGATATGGAGAGACTTTCCAACACAAACGTGAATTAGTTAAGCTTCAATATGACAAATACATTTAGTGAAAATCGAAAAAAAGAAAGAAGAAGAAGAAGATAAGGTTAGGCTATGCCTATCTGCACGCTTTTGATTCGAAATAAGTACTACTCCTATATGATTGTCCTAATAATTTAATGATGAAGATTAATGTGAATCGATACGCATTATGACTAATTTAAAACTTAGATGGTTTACTTGGTTAAATTCATGATAAGCCAATCATTCACGGCACAAATTGTAAATTACATATAACTTTCAAAAAATTGATTTTATAGATCACTTACATTTTTTTAATTTTATGTTCCTTTTATTAGAGAATTTTTTTATACGCTTGAGAGATCCGAAAAGACCATTTCATTTTGTAAGTCGTCAATAGATCCTAATTGTCGATAACTACCCAATTAAGATTATGCATTGATATTTTTAATCTATAAAAGGGAACTGTTATAAGTTATAACAGTAAATTAACTACAGAGGAATATATAATTTCTTATATTGTCGATCTATATATAGTTAGTTAATCAATTGAAATTTTACCGTTCCCACTAAAAATGTTTTAGGGAATATCTTGTAAATTTATAGTATATAATTCAAACTGTTTTCATTTTTGCTCAATTAATTTCCACTTCATCAATTGGGTTGACTAAACTTTATTATGATCATAATGGAATGCATATTCTTTTGGTTTAACTCGTAATGTTGACAAATTAAGTTGTAATTACTTTTACAAAGAATTCCATATTTGTCGTAAATGAATAGACACGTCACTTCAAAAATGGTAGAAAAAAATTTATTGTAATTCTTATCAAATTTGTCAACTCATAATTTGAATAGACACGTCACTTCTAAAATGTAAATTAAAAATATAAGATGAAATTAATGATATTAATAAATATCAAATTTTGTATGGAATATATTGTAATTCTTACCAAATTTGGAGAGTAGTTTTCTAAAATTAGTTGACTTAACTATGGTTATGATATTTGTTCATATGATATAATCTTGACCTTCAAATTTTAAATATGACACATATTTCTAATCTAGACTTGCACTTGACGAAATGGAGGAAAGGGGTAATGGAGGGGAGCCGGATCCATTAATTCATGTACTAGTCATTTGTCCTTATATAAAAGCTTGTAGGACATAAAATTAAAAAGAATTTTAGTTATATATATCGCCAAATATTCTTTATCAATATCAACAAATTCTTATTTGGTTCTTATAATTTCTAATTAAATATATTTAACTTTTATATTAATTAATATGGGCACTACTTTTGATTTCTTTCATCAAAAAATTTCACAAATTTAATGAATTGCTATGCGTTAGGTTATTCAGCTATCAATATATTATGTTGAAAAAAATTTGTTATTCTATGTTCAAGAATCAAGAGTACTATAATTATAGGTACAAGTAGTCTAAATATTATATTTATATATAAAGAGGTTAAAAACACATAATTTAATTAATTAAATATTTAGTATTAAATATTTTTATCAAAACATTTCAAATAATAAAATCAGAATTGATCAATAATTGAAGGACTAAAAGTGTAATTTTCCCCATAATATAATGATGAATATGATATAACATCCTAAATGTATCACTTATTAAGTACTTTCTAAGCATAGTATACTTTCTCCTCTATTAGAAGAAAAAACACTATCATTGCTTTTCTATATTCATGAATTCATTCAACATACTCGTGAGTTCTTTAATCATGGATAATTTTAGTAGCTTTTCTAATGTTGTTAGAATATGATAATTACGTCTTAATTTTCTTGTGAACTTTAATTTTGTCAATTGTTTCTGATATAATCTTTCACAACATTAAATTGTCAAATATTTTTTTCATTATCAAGCACATCTTTAGTCTCGAAGCACAAGGAAATATTTGTTTTAGATTTCTTACCTTATTAATTTAATCTCTTTTTTTCTGATTAAATCAGTTCCCATAAGCACAATTTACCTAATCAATCAGTTTTACATACTTTTTGACCCAAGATGATGAAAAATATTTAAAAGATCAGTTTTAAAAAAAATAAATATATATATATATATTAGGTGGATGTCGAATGTGAGTGTTTACATGCATATACTAATGAAATAGATGAAGAGAGTGTTTGGCAGGAAGGGAAGTGTATTTTATCTATCTTTAAAAAGTGTCCTTTTGTTTATTGTTTTAACATTTGGCAAGTAAGTAGGCGTTTGAATTTGCGATATGAAATAGTGATTTTAAATTAGTGTTTGAATATGTAGAATCATAATTTTAAATTTCAAATTCTTTAAAAAGCATGATCTGGGATTTCAAATTGTAATTTCAAATTCTTTAAATATAAAACTTGACCCAATAAGTTTATAGTTTGTAAAAACTAGGTCCTATCATTTAGATTTTTAAAAAAAAAATGTATGTACCATGTGAAAGAATAATATTAATGAATAACTCGTTACTATTATTGTTGACCTAATAGATCTTTGTAATATTATGTCTATTTGAAAATTTGTAATCACAAACATTTATTCATAAAATGGAACATAGAGATACACAATTTATCAATGCATTGCCTTAAGGATATTCTGATATCTTATATATGAGGGTAAGATTGTACAATAATTGAATTTTTTTTGATAGTTTTTACTACTCCTGGGGTCATGTTTGAGAAAAAAAATTCATCTTAAGAAATTATAATTGTTTGTCCAAACAAAACTTTAATTTTAAATTGATCGTATTTCAAATCGTGATTTCATATTGCATGTCGTCCAAACAGCCCCTAGGTGACTCAAGCTAACAACCTTCAGATTGAAAGTGAGGAGTGCTTAATTTGAGACAACTATTTTTAGAATCAAAATAAGTAATTAAATAAGTAAAAAGTATAACGAAAAGACTATATTTTTAGCAAAATATGTGAATTAATATATCTATTAACCTCTTTTGCGATAATTCAACTATATGTTTTATCTTCTTTTTTTATTGTAAAAATCACAATAAATAATTTGAGAAAGAAGGACAAGCAAAATATACTACTCCCTCCGTCCCATTTTATGTGGCAATATTTGACCGGGCACGGAGTTTAATAAATAGATAAAGACTTTGAAATGTTTACCAAATTGTCCTTCAAAAAAATAGACTTATTTTTCTCTCTCCTAATAAATGTATTGGAGTACTTTTTTCAAGATTAAGTGGGACCAACAAGGATAAAAGAGGAATTATACCTTTAAATACTTATCAAATAAGGAAATGTGACATTCTTTTTGGGACTGACCAAAAAGGAAATATTGCCACATAAAATGGGATGGACGGAATATAAGAATAGGGAATTGGATGGGGGGGGGGAGTCTGATGAAAGGGTAGAGCTTGGGGCTTGGGTCTATTAGCTGGGTGGAGAGTTGGAGAAAATAATGAACTTGAAATGTTACATATAGAAGTATTTGTTTTCTTCTACTTCGGAAAGTTATTTTCCTTGTTTTGATGAATTTTTTGTTGAGAGAAAATATTTTAACCAATCAAGCACGAGAATATCGAAAAAAACATTTTCTAAATATGAAGGGAATTATGTGTAATTAGATAAAAATGTAGGAGTAGATTGTCAAAACAAAATAAGAAGAAGAATAAAGTCAAAGGGAGAGTTCGGCGTTCAAAGGACCCTGCGAGGCGTTTCATTTGTGTCTCCAGTAGGAAATTGCCACGTGGATTTCGTGATGCCAAAACGTAACGGCCACAGTACATACATGATGATCTCACCAGTCACCACATTTACAACTCCTTTTACTATAACAGTAAAAAACAGTCTTCTGTAAAAACAAACACGTGATTGGACAACATTTTAAATTGGTAATGTTAGTATTAGTTATATCGACATTCTTTCTTATATATTACTATTTGATTTATTAGAGATAATAAATTTTGTCTTTTGCATAACTTCTATAAAAAAATGTTTGTTTTTAAAAATACTCTCCACGTGCTTTAGCTTTGAAATATAGAAAATGCTTTGAGAAGTAATTATGTCATTAATCAATCTAATGCATGTGTTAAAATTCTTTGTATTACTAATATATGAAATTCTATGATATTAATTATATTTACTTTAATATTAATACTACAAATAAAGTAGAAAACTATTTACGGTTAAAAAATTGTGGGTCAAAATAATTCGTACAAATTGTAAGGGGGGCTAATGAGAATCAGTAACAGTAAGTAACGGCGGATGACCGCGCCGTCCGATTTTGTCTGAAGCGTGTGATGTGTGAAGTGTGAAGGAAGTAAAGGCTTTTTTTTTTAAAAAAAAAAAAATATATATATAAAATTCTAGATTTATATAATTAGAAACTGAATTATATAAATTTTAAAATTAGAAAAATTATATAAATCAGGCGAATAATAAAAATTGAGAAAATTATCACCGTGAATTACAATTTTGTTAAACCATAGCTAAATGGTCGCTACTCTCCATCATTTTTCCTTTTTGGATCCAAGAATGATGTTCCACGTATTACTGTGACACTTGGTTAGATGACCGATTGCTTACGTTAGAACAGTCTGTTTTCACCAAACACAAGAAGCTCAAGGTATAACCTCTGACTACTTGACTCAATTCATTCAACCACGTCACTTATTAATCACCTCCTTTTTTTCTTTTCTTTTTCATAATTGGAAATTACTACTCCCCTTCCTACTTTCTATAAGTAAAAATAAAAAAGAAAATCAGACTTATGAATACATATTTAAATATTTAATTTTAAATAATATATATTTAAATATTTAATTTTAAATAATATATATTTAAATATTTAATTTTAAATAATATTTATTTAAATATTGAGATTTTATATTAAAATTTAAATATAAAATAATAAAGATGGTTTTAATATTTGAATTCTGAATATTAAATTTATATTTATTAATTATAAAATAAAATAAAATAATAAATTGATATAATTCTATATTAATAAAAAAAAAAAAAAAAGTATATGGTAATTCGTATTGATGATGGTTAGCGGTGGTGGATGAAAGTGCCAATTGAGAAAGGTATTGGTTGAGATAGTTGTATGTTTAGCAGCAACTAATGATGATAAGGGTTGATGATAGCGGATAACAATGATGGTTGATAGTAATAACGGGTAACGATTAATTCATGTTTATTGTGGTAATTGTACAAAAATAATAAGAATTAACTATGAACTTCTGAATTTTGATATTTAACAATAAAAATTGTATGTCATTAATTTTTATTTTTGGTTGTGATGATTGGTGATTAGAATTATAAATGATGATTAGTAATGGTGATTAGTGGCCATGGTGGGGCAGGTGATGTGATGATAGTTAATATTGATGGGCAATAACGGTCAGCAGTGAAACATGTGAAATTTCGGTGACCTACTATATTTTGTATAAATATTTTAATAGACATTTTAATAAAGTTAAGATTCTATTACAAAAATTAATATTAATCATTCAAAACTAATAAATTTCATAAAGTGATTATAAAATAATAAAAGATTAAACTTAACAATAAGACTTAAAAAACAAACAAATTAATTAATAATTGAGATCTAAATTTTGAAAACTAATATTCCAATATTCATATTTCAATGCCCGTTGATTATCTTATTTTTATTCATATATCACCGAAGCATGTATATCTAAAAGTGATCCTTGAACTTCCTGACCACCAAAAAAAAAAAGGAATACTATAAATTATGAAATGTTTATTTTATTTTATTATAAGCTTTGGAGAATATTGGACAAATTAATCTCATCGAGAAGAAAAATGGTACGACCTTAACAACTCTGTATCTAGAAATTAACAATTTCAAAGCTTTTAATTTGCAACTAAGCCTTGACGTCCTTTCTAAGTAAAGAAAATATGACGTTATTTAAAACTTTTATTTTTTATTTTGTCGGTCTGCTACCTTTTTAAAATTATTTAATATATTTTTTACCCTTTTCATATAATACTAGCACCAAAAAGGTAATTAATCCAACAACATCTTGCTAATAAATTTGTTTTCTATGTGTAAATAATATATACATATGTACAAAATATCGAAACAAAAAATAACACAAAATAAACACTAGGACATGAAAAAAAAACTTTAAAACAATTACAAATTAAATTAACTTAAATTATAAAGGTGAAATTTTATTAATAATAGATCGATATTACTTGCGCGAAAATATTGCCTAGACCATTGTTTTTAGGGTCATGCAAGGAATTAAAAAGTTAACCGTTCATGCAAATCACAAACATCCCTTTCTTATAAAAGTTTAATTCCTGAAATTTAAACATGGTTCATATTTCTCTTTCTTTAGTGGTCAAAAAAGCAAAAAGAATAATGTATTATTACTAGCTTACTAGACTTTCATTTAATTAGTTCATTGATCTATATTTGGATGATGCTATATATTATTATATATAATAATGTTATGTCCCTACAGGCTGCAAGTTTTCTTTGATATAATGTGTAAAGGTTTTGATTCTCACTCGTGTGGTCAAAACCTAGGAAACATAAACAAATGACTTTTATTTAATTTTCATGATTTTTTATTAGGTGATCACTATTTTTATGGTTGAAGTTCGATCAAATTTATATTTACGTCGAAATGTTCTACGAAATATAGATAGAGCCTCCTAACAAAGGTTATTTTATATCAAGTGGGACTTGAGCCCGAGATCTTTGTAAATGATGAATGAATACTTACATTAGAACTCTTGTTGATACTAAGGACTTTGTTTGTATAAAATAAAATTGAAGGTGTATTTTTGGTTTTATGTAGACTTAAAATTTAAAAATGACAAATTTACCAAATTTCTGGAAGAAATTGTGTTTTAAATGACAGGATGTCCACCCGACATACGGCATGATAGCTATTAATTGTAAAATCAGTTTGTTTTATGTAGCTTTATTTAAGAAGAAAACTAATGACCCATATTATTTAGTGTAAAAATATATTTAATTATTAATATTAAATTAATTAAAGGTACTGAATAATTAAAGGAGTCAAAGTAGTGGTAACAAGGCTACTTGAAGTTTTAAAGTATTGCTAATCATGATTAATTTTTTTAATTACGACTTTATGACAATTAAAGTAGATTTGGTCAAGTGATCAGTTCCTTCATCTGATCGACTTATTTTATAAGGGAATATTTGAGACCAAGTGATCAAGAAAACATGTCGTAATCTCATTTAATTTTTAAATAAAAGAAATGTGCGCATTAATATAATTTTTTTTTTATCAAAGGAAACTAAGGCGGATCTAACAATGAATTCATTTTCGATAAAATTTGATGCTTCAAACGATTATATTATACATAGTGTTTGAATTATGAATCCATCACGGAAGGAAAAGGGGAGTTGGATGTGTTGCTTTAACTGTCAAAAATTTGTGAAAGTTTCAAAATTAAATAAGACTTCATGGACTTCAAAAATTTGCTGGAGTTTTAAAATCAAGAAAAGATTCATGCGTTTAGAATTTTACAAGTTCAAAAACCAAGGAACAATTTATAAGCTTCAAAAAAATTGCGAGTTTAAAAAACATTTTATAACTTATTTTCGCATTAATTATGACTATTTTTCAAACGATAGCTAAAAACTCATAGCATGCTTGAAAATGGACATGAAACTTTAACGGGCTTAATCTAAAGGTGCAATTGACTAACTTTAGGCTTGAAAATTTTATGGGCTTAACTTTTATATTTGACCCATTCTCGAAACTAATATAGCAGCCCACTGGATGTGCGCAGCAGAAGCCCACCAATGATCAGAAATTTTACTACGAGAAACTTTTGCATATAGCCACTCAAAAACAACTTAATTACGCTTCATAGCTATAGTTTGTTAATTACGATTCGTAGCTACATGTTATAGGGAGGAGAGTGGCGAGCGAGATTAGGAGAGAGGTGAGCGAGAGAGTGCAATAATTTATATAATTCGCATCTCGTTTGTATAATTCACGATTAAGTTTGTATAATTCGTGTATTTTTATATAATTGAGTAATATAAAGTCTGAAATTATACAAATATGATAAAATTTGAAATAACAAATTGCTACAAACATAAACATGTGAACTTTAAATAGTTATACAAAATATATTATACAAATTACATTATATAAATTATATGATACAAAATACGAAAACTACACGTGTATACAAACTTTAAAATGTTATACACAAAAAGATTGAATGTATATGGTGACAAACCTGAAAAACCAAAGGAAATCATCGTCATATACAAATACAAATCAAACGAAAAATTGTTAGTTGCGAATTATACAAATGTGGCGAATTATACAAGTGTGACTAATTATACAAACTCGAAGTCAGCCCACATAATGAATGGTTAATGTTAGTCGCAAGTGGTAATTATAGCAAACTATAGCTATGATAAGTAATTAAGTAGTATAAGTTTACTTCACCGCGTAATTTTCCCAATTACTAAATGACCCTTTTATATATATTTTTTTGGAATTTAAAATTTTTTAGATCACAATGTAAAGATTTCATTTGAGCAAATTAAATTTTATGAAATACCATTACACCACAATAAAAACTTTTATAAACTATTATATACGTTTGACAATAATCTAATATTTTTTCTATAAAATTAAACAAACAGTATACCGGAGTATAACGTTGTTCGAAAGGATATTTTTTCAAGGACCATATTTGCAGCACTTCTTAGAATATGAATAAAACCTAAAATTCATAAATAATACTTAGGAGTAGCTTAAAAAATGAAGGCTCTCATTTTTTTATTTGTACAATGATTTTAAAAAAGGAAAAAAAAAAAAAAAAACTCTACCAAACCAATAGCCACTAGGAACATCCAAAAAGAATTGGTCAATGTAAAACTAACAAACATTTTATACACAACCAAAATCCACTTTTCATGTTACAAGCACAAATTTGTCCGAAAATGAAGGTTGTAGTTGTTATCATGAGATAGCAAAAAGCTACTAATTAACAACATTTTATTTATTTAATTACCTTGTTAAGTAATTAATATTTTTGGTTGAGGGTTAGTCACAATTAAATTAGCTAGGTAGGTAGCATGTCAAAATTTGATCCATATGAACACCTTAATGTGGTGTTAAAGGAAGATGGAAGTATAACTCGTCTTCTTGATTTTCCTACAACTCAAGCCACTGGTGATCAACATCATCTCCCTGGCCAAGCTGTTGTTAGCAAAGATATTACTTTAAATGAAGAAAAGAAAACATGGATGAGACTTTATCGTCCAAGTAAATTGCCCTCCAATGACAAATCTATCGCTAAACTTCCTATTATAGTTTATCTTCATACAGGTAGGTAAAAGGCCGATTCAGTATTTTTTTAAGTTTTAAATACTATTGAATCCTCATTACGGTTTTGAAATTGAGAGGAGTTTAATTATTACTATGTTTTTTGGGCATTGCAGGAGGGTGGATTCACTTCAGCGTAGCAAGTACAATAATACATGAAAGTTGTAACCAACTATGTAGTGAAGTCCCCTCCATTGTTGTGGCATTGGATTATGGTCTAGCACCCGAAAACAAGCTCCCATCTCAATACCACGACACAGTAGACGCCGTTCTTTGGATCAAGAACCAAGCGTTGGATCGCGTTAATGGTGAAAAATGGCTAAGGGAATATGGAGATTTCTCAAGGTGTTACCTCTATGGTGTTAGTTGTGGTGGTAACATTGCTTTTAATTCCGCACTTAAACTACTCGATAAAAAATTAGAGCCATTACGTATCAATGGGGTCATATTGAACCAACCTTTATTTGGTGGAAAAATGAGGACAAAATCAGAAATGAGATTAGCTACTGATCCATTTTTTCCCTTGCCAGTTATTGATGTGTTATGGGATTTTGCTTTACCAAAAGGGACAGATAGGGATCATAGGTTTTGTAATCCAATGATGAATGGGCCATATAGGGACAAGATTAATAAACTTGGGAGGTGTTTGGTTATTGGTTTTGGAGGGGACCCTTTGGTTGATAGGCAACAAGAATTTGTGCAAATGCTCGTCAAGGAAGGGGTTATGGTTGAAGCTAGATTTGATGATGTTGGATTTCATGGAATTGAAGTGGTTGATAGTAGAAGAGCTGCTGCTATTATTAATTTTGTTAAGGAGTTTGTTTGATTATTGATGCATTCTAGGTGGTGCACTAAGCTCTTGATATGTATTATGTGACTAGCGCATCAGAAATTAGTTTGGTGTACGCCTGTCGTATTTAGTATTTATGTAAGAGGTTGTTATACTTTAATTTAGTAAGTGGTATTACTGGAAGTTATACAATTGATCTTGTTTATTTTTGTATTAGTCTCTACTCTCTAGTTTGCACATGTTCTGTGAAAATGTTAGTATAGAATGTTTTTTCTATTATTCATAATTATATCTCTCTATTTTTGTTTTGATTTTGTTTTTAAAATGCTTTGATATATGTTATTTGAGTGGAGGTTGGAGGGTCTTTCGAAAATACTTTAACTATTTCATAAAAGTGGAAATAAGATTTGTGTACATTCTAGATATGTTATTTTTGTTAGACTTTATTTTAGCTCTTGAGTAAAAATTTGATTTCTAGTCCTACTTATATTTGATCAAACCCATTTCATCTATAACAAATTCACATATCTCACTAATTCTTTTTAGTCATATTTAATATAAATAATATTTTTTCCCGCAACTCATTAATTCTAACTTTCTACGTGACATGTCGAAGACCACATGATTAAATGACATATTGATACACTCTACATATCTTTAATTTAAGATTACATTTCAAATTATTTATTTTTTTACTTATTTAAACTTGGTGTCACGTTAAATTGAAATGGATGAAGTATGTGTTTGACGCAGGACTAATCAATTACTCGTAACATGCGACCAACAATCCCACAAGTAATCGACAGCAAAAAGTCTAACTTCATACAGTAGTGTTACATGCATATATGAAATTGTTCATTGTTTGAAGGGAAAAATAAACAATAGTGGTGAAGATTTGTAATTTTTTCTTGTTAACTGTAGTAATCAATAGTGGTGAAGATTGAGTGTGATTTATGATTGAAATGACAATTGAAAAAGATAAATGAGGTGTTTGGCCGAAGTATTGAGTAAGAGACAATTGGATGGGATGTCTGTCTGTACCTCCTTTCGAGCTACTCAACACTCCAACAGTGCCTCTGCTACTTCATTAAATACTACAACAGTAGAACTCCGAGAGTAAAATAGAGTACGTAAATACACTCCGATCTCATGTGAAATACACCCTTAAATTCTCGTCAAATTTAGGGGTGTTTACAAAATTTCTCTCTATTTTTATTAAGAACTACATGCTCCTACAAGAGTTTGAGACCACTTGTTATGTCATGTTGCATATCGGAGCTTAGTTAGTCAAGTAGAGGGGTGTATTTAAGGCTCTCAATAATTTGGGGATGAAACTAATGATCTACGCCAAGTTTAAAGGTGTTTTTTATACTTCTCTCTAATATTAATAGTAATACTATCTTTTTTTGCTTTTGGCAGTAGGCAATATAAAATTATGTTTTTTTTATCTTTCAATCGGATACTCATTATATTGTTTGGATGTGTTTCTAAAACTCAAAATGACTTGCAGGAAATATTCTTTCTATATTTCACAATTTGAAGTCTTGCACCGATCATCCAACAATGAACTCCGATACCACTAATAATTGTGATGTAGGTAGAAAGCGTTATATTAGCCAAAATGAGAATTTGGGCATGAACCCAGAACAATCAGATTCTTAAAATAAACATCAAAATATCAAGCGAAAAATCAAAATACAAAATGATAGTAAAAAAATGAGCTAATTTTTTTTAAAAATAAATAAAAATAAACTGTTACTCTCGTCTTCATGTATCAACTCCCTCTAACACTAGTACACATGTTTGCTTCACGCAAGCTACAGCTTCTCTCCCCTTAATTTCTGCTTCTTTCTTTTAGCTTAGCTTAAAAGTTTACACCAATTTTATATTATATGCAACCCAAAACTCAAAAGGCACACTTTCCCTCTATTTAAAACATTCTTTTATTTCTTTTTATGATTAGTAATATAAGTAGGGTTAATTTGCTAACATATCCCAATATTGAAGATTTTTTTATAAAAAAATAAAAAAATCATACTTAGTGTTGTATCTAAAAGTAAAAATTTAAGTAGTCTAGCTATTCTCATAGGCCATCATGTTAATGTACAATTTATATAAAAAGAAATGGAAGACCATACAAATAAAATTTCAATATGATCGTTTAAGCTATAAAGGTCATCTCTTCCTGTTATCGCAATAATCGTATCTTAATTTCAAAATTTTATATTTTCCTATGGATCCACCAAATAGTAGCACAAATTTCTTACCAACTTAGGAACCGTTTTATAGCTGGTTAGAGTAATGTAGATACTAGTTATGAGAAAATTACAAATTAAATATTGTATTAAGTGTGTCGAATTTTATACATAGCAAAAAAAACAATAAAATACCACCAAACATCATATTCCTCCGTTGCAAATGTTTTTACTTTCTAAAACTTAATATCAAATAAAAATTAAGAAAACAAATTAAAATATTACTTACGCAAAATATAATACTTACATAAATAACTTAGCTACTAACCAGCTACCGAACAACCTCAAAAGTCTTTTGTTTAATAAAATATGGTTGAAGGGAGTAGCATAGCTGTCTATCAAGTGACCCACCACCAAAAGCTTATACTAACATTTTCTTATTTATACTATTAAAAACTACTTGTAGTAACAAACAGCAACAAGCAGTAGTCCTACTCCTACCTACCTTTTTTATTACAATTATAAATAAATATCTTTTAACTCTCCTTCTCCTTCTTATTCTCTTCATCATTCCACATACCCCACAATTAAAATTTGAAACACTCACACTAATTAATAACAACAAAATATGAGCAGTGGTAGTGGTACTGGGCCTTGTGGTGCATGCAAGTTTCTTAGAAGAAAATGTGTGAAAGGTTGCATATTTGCACCTTATTTTGACTCAGAACAAGGCATGGCTCATTTTGCTGCTGTCCATAAGGTGTTTGGTGCTAGTAATGCATCAAAACTATTGCTTACTATTCCACCAAATAAACGTCTTGAAACTGTTGTTACACTTTGTTATGAGGCTCTTGCTAGAGTTAGAGACCCTGTCTATGGCTGTGTTGGTCACATCTTTTCCCTTCAACAACAGGTAATTTTTTTTTAAACTTAACATTCGAGAGTCTTACTATTTACTTTTTAATAATCTCTGTATCAAATCAAAATCTGAAGGGAAGGGAGTACTATATTTCTATTTCTTTGACAAACTTGACCAAAAGAGAAGTCGAATATTATGTTATTAAAAACACTTGCATGAATTACACTCAAAATATTTTACTTTGGTTTTACCAAAAGATGTTTTTTTGACAAGAAACTCATTGATTATTTCAAGATAAAAGTTTTTAAAGTTTTCAGATCAAGGGTGTTACTAGTTAATTAAGTATTGTTGTATGCTTTGTTTGTATGAGCTGATTATCAATAGTGAAAATATGCCCTTCTGAATATTAGCGCTGAAAACATAGCAAAAGAGGTGTTTGCGAAATCCATTAACCTATCAAACTCAATCCATTTTTATCTGTCCAAATTTAATTTAATCTGCCTATTTGACGCCCTAGTGATAGACACAATGTAATAGTTTGTTGACGTGGACTTTTAGATGTATATAATATAATGTTTTGTAACAAGTAACCCTGCTTAATCAACTTTAGCAGCTCGAGAAATATTCAATACATCAATAATTTGACTCTCTTTCTTATTCATTTGTTCTCTTTCATGGAAGTCTACAAAATTAGCTATACTGGTTGCAAGTGATTTTCTACATAATAATTTAAACACATTATTATTTGGCTTTTTATTATAGAATTTCCTATAAACAAGAAGGTAAGTATAGAATATAGCTATACTGGTTGCAAGTGATTTTCTTATAATATAAAAAAAAAATGTTGACTTCCTATGAACGAAATTAGACTTTTCTTCTGACAGGTAACTTCTATGCAATTCCACTAATTAAAGTATCTTGATCTTATCATTTAGCACGTGAATAAGTTTTTAATATATGGGGACTTTAAATTAAACTAATAATGTTACCATGATAGTACAAGGTAAGGTAATATTCAGCTTAGGTTTAACTAAATTCACTACTTTAAACTCGAATTCAAACCATTTATTGTTATACAAAAACTGA
>JAJOOO010004045.1:0-20815 GCA_029582685.1 Solanum piurae | reverse complement strand
AGGTAATCAACAAGAAAAGAATTATCAACATAGATTTAGTGTGATACTATCTAATAGGCTAGTGTCGATTGGTGCGAAGTAATAACTAAGCCAAACATCGATTATGATGTCTAATATGAGGTAAAGGTAAGGGTTAGTAAATTATACACACGTCGCCGGACCAAGGTGCGGGGTGAAATTCTCTAGATGCCGGACCAAGGATTTAGAGATACCTAACTTATCACTTTGAATGTAGTGCACTAAGAAAGGATTGCTATTACTAGGATTTCTGCGTTATGAGCTTGTGGGGAACACGTATACCCTAGTTATTTCTCTCATCTTGATAACAACCAAAATTGACTTTTGATTACTGTTTACTTATTGAACTCTTACAATTTGTTTCACAAAACCTCCCTTTTTAATTACTTGTTTTCGGAAGTAATTTGACTAATTGAATAGAATTGTTGGTTAAAGTAAAGTCTAAACCATTTTCCTCGTGGGATCGACCCCAACCTACAAGTTGGGTTATTTACTTGATAACAATCGCTTATGCTTCATTAGGGAGGTGTAAGTTGAGCGTATCAGATTCTCCCAATTCCAATGTTGGTCCTCAATGAGGTGAACATTTCTACTTAATAGAATTTTCTCCGTTTGAGGTTAATAGATCTTATATGCTTTGGAAACAGTATTGTAACCCATAAAGATGCCAGGATCTACCGTCTTGTCAATTTTATCTATTTTAACATGTGGCACATAAGAGAAACACAAACAACCAAAAATCCTAAGTAATTGCAATCAGGTTTATGACCATACCATGCTTCATATGGTGTTCACAGCTATAGAAAGAACTTTGTTTTGCAAAAATAAAGTAGTGCTGGCCGCCTCCGCCCAAAATGTTTTTGGTAGATTTTTCTCATGTAGAATGCAGCTTGTCATCTCCATTATACTTCTATTTCCCTCTCACTTACTCCATTTTGTTGTGGAGTATAAGGGACAGTTAGTTTATGTTCTATCGCAGCTTTGTCACAAAATATTTTGAACTGCTCTAAAGTGTACACTTTCCCATTATCAGACCTTAAAGTCTGAATTGTGCAACAACTCTGATTTTCTACCTTTGCTTTAAAATTGCAAAACACATCAACAACTTCTGACTTGAATTTTAAGAAAAAAAATTAAGTCAGTCCTATTAGATCATCAATAAATACAATGTAGTAAAGAATACAATTTATTGATGGTGTTCTATGAGGTCCACATAGATCTATATGAATTAGATGAAGCCTTCTTCATGCTCTCCATGTTGTTCTGAGAAAGGGAAATCTGTTCATCTTGCCAAGTAAACAAGCTTGAAAATCTGACCAATGATTCTGTATGAATGGTTGATCATTCACAAGTTTCTTTTTTGGATCAACATCATACCTTGATGATGAAAATGACTCATTTTTATGTCAAACTTTTGTAGAGTTGTTTGAAATAAGAAAAGTCGTTTGTTCCTCTTCCAAAGGATTGAGCGAGAAACATCTCCCTACCATTTTGACCTTGAATACTTCATGGCTGGCCTGATGGGCCTTCTAACACGAAAACCTTGTTTTTAACGATCATGTTGAATCATTTCTCCATTAATTGACCAACACTTATCAGGTTTCGATCAAGGTCCGGGACATACAAAACATTTGTAATAAACATAGTTCTAGAGAAACTTGTAATGGCTATAGTGCCTTTGCCTTTCACAAAAAGACACTCACCAATTCCAATTCTAACTTTCATTATCTCTGTGTTCCTCAACTTTTTGAACAACTTTTTATCAGATGTCATATGGTTAGGGCAACCACTATCAATTAACCATAAATTTAACTTGAATCAAGACATGTGAAACAAGTTGCAACAATGAGTTGATCTTGTTCTTCTCGATCAACCACTTGAGCTTCAACTTCAGGCTGCTTAATTTTGGCTTTAAAAATTATAGCTTCGTGTACCTGCTGGTTGCACTTTCTGCACTTTGCGTCAGGTCTCCTCCAACATTTGAAAGGAGGGTGACCTTTTTTCCACAGTGCCGACAAGGGGGATGGTTAGCCTTCTTTCTTTTCGCAAAATAATCACTATTCCCTCCTTGTATCTTTTTGTTCAGCTTCTTCTTATTTCTTCCATCATCTTGTTGTCTTACTAGTAGGGCTCCTTCAACAGCTCCTTCCTGTCTCATTACACGTCGTTGCTCTTGTGCTTGAAAAGAATTAAGAGCTTTGCTAGTGTAATATTAGACAAGTCCTTAGTATTTTCTAAGGTTGTAACAGTAGCCTCAAATTTTTCAGGTACTGTTACAAGGACTTTCTCAATGATCCTTGAATCGTTAAAAGTGGAACCCAGCAATCTGACACAATTTTCTATGTTAAGATGTAACACCCCAGATTCGTAAAAGAAATATTTGCAGAATTTTCAGATTTGGCAGGTGCCCAATCCGCATCAGGATTTGGACAGCTTTTAAGTCAAGGGTGTTTTTTTCTTTTCCCACTCTTCTTTTAATTCCTCAATTAAAAGGGTTTTAGTTAGTCATTTAAGATCCTAGAAACCTAACTAGAACTTACCTAAGTCATTTAATTAACTAAAACAAAAGAAAAGAAGAGAGTAGAGAGAGGGGCGGCGAAACTCTAGCAAAACCCTAGCTGCCACCGGAAAATGCTAGAAAGTGACCTGAAAAGTCAAGTCCAACCCTAGTTGATACTTTTTCGTGGAGATTTCGTCACCAGGTATGTGGGATTTCACTAGTGAGTTCCTTTCTCCCATTAGGTCCCTAGTTTTCAGTCAGTTTCTTGATTCCCTTATTATGACTATACCTAGGGTTTCTTGAATGTTAGAATTATTTGGTTCTTACCTGTTAGAATGATCAAAATCAGATTAGTATGTAAATATTCAGTTTATTGCATGAATTCCAGAATTCTAGCTATGTATTTCTTTAGATCTTTAATTACACATGCTAGGCTAGATATTTCAGTATTCAGTTATATATGCCTCAGTTTATGAATGCATCATTATCAGATTAATTATTGCATTCTCAGTTTTGCATGTCCAGTTTGAGCTATCCAGTATTACAGAAATTCAGTCATAATATGTTAATAACTTAATCTATTGGGAGTAGCATAATACCGAATTGGACTAGGGTTCAGCGTACCCATATAGTCCCGAAACTATGAGCCATGTAGGTGTAAGTCCCCTCCGTGGGCATCATTTAGTGATCACGCCAGCATGCCTCTATACCTTTGGCCGGGTATATTGGGTCCTCTTGATGGGGGGCATACATCGGACTCCACATTTAGCTCATGTGGTTTTATTGTCGGTTATTAGTAGCTCCCACAGTTCAGTCAGACTCTATTGCATTGACCACATTTACAGTTCATGCAGTATTCAGTCAGCATGCTTTAAATTGGTCATTGAATTCAGTTAGTTCAGACTACTCACCAATTGAAAACCTTCATTCATAGCCTTCAAGGCTTTCTTCAAGATTCAGCCCTATTTTCTTGATATTCATACATAAAATAGGATAACCTTATAATACAATAATGAATTTCATAATAACATACTAGATTCTCATCTTTCAATCATTATTCAACACAAGGTACGATTTAGAATTGAGAAAGAAAGGGAAATCATGGGTCTTGTGGGGAATTGTTCAAACACCATAAGTATTACATGAATTCATCCACAAACATTTACATATAATCATAAATAACCATTATATATCAATGGAATCGATTTTAGAAAGATACCCACGAATTTGATTGAAAACCTACAAATTGGGGAACTTTGAAAACTTAGTTGAAAAGGCTTCTTGGTGATAGCTAACCAAGAATAAAGGACTCCCATACCTTAGCCTTAAAATCCCACAAATTTCGTGATGAAAAGCTTCCAGCTCCTATCCCTAGTTGATCTCCTTCCATGTTCTTCAATGGAGGTTTGAGAGAGAAGAGTTTTGGGGAGAGTTTTGGGGTCTTTAGATGGGTTAGTTAGAATGATTAGTTTAGGGTTTATTTAAGCTTATATAGGTGGTTAAATAACCTATTAAACTACCTATAATAACCCCTAATTAATATCTAACCCAACCCCTAACTTCTATCTTAAAACTAACTACCTAAAATCTGGCAGCACTTACGTTTGGCCATCTACGGACCGTAGGTGGAGTTACGGCTCGTTCTGTCCCTCCGTAGTTCCATTCAAAGACTACACTTTGGGGAGATAAACTCCCCCAATATAAGTCCCAAGCTACGACCAAGACTTACGGTCCGTAGACCAGTCTACTGGCCATAGTTTGGGTCTCGTAGGTGAAGCTGTTTTGACAGCTTTTGGGCAGATGTTGGGGTCCTCCTCAAGGGCCCCTTGGGTGGTCCTTGGGGAGTCGTACCCGAATGTTTAACCCCTAAACATGTCCATATAAGTGTGAGAGTCTTTTATACAAGTTTTCACCCTCAAACAACACTCAAAACATCAACGACAAGACCCTTACAACTCACTAGTTCAAATGACTAGTTTCCGGACGTCATGGTCGTTTCTTGATGTTTGACCTCTAAAATCACCAAACTAACTTCAATAGCCATTTTTTATCATTTAAACAAGTTTTTAACTATAAACTAACATGTGAGGTTCTAGTTCAACCTATTAGATTTAGTCAAGCCTTAGCTAGGTCTTACTAGTTGGTACGGGGTGTTACAAAACGCCACATATCTTAACCAAAACTTGCATTTACTAAATTTTGCAAAGAGTTGTTGTTCCTTGAGGACTTGCAACACAATCCTCAAATGATAGGTGTGATCATCCTCACTCCTTCTGTAAATCAAGATGTCATCCATAAACACAATCACAAACATATCAAAATATTTTCTAAACACTATATTCATTAAGTCCATAAATTCAGTTGGAGCATTAGTCAAACTAAACAAAATTACCAAAATTTCATAATGACCATACCGAGTTCGAAAATCCATCTTTGGGATGTCACCTTCCTTCACCCTCAATTGCTGATAACCCGATCGAATGTTGATGTAAGAGAAGTAACTTACTCATTTGAGTTGATCAAACAAATCATCTATCCTTGGAAGAGGATATTTATTCTTATTGGTAACCTGGTTTAATTTCCGGTAGTTAATAAAAATGCAAAGTGAACCATCTTTCTTATGAACAAACAATACTGGAGCACCCCATAGATACTCGGCCGGATGAAACCCTTATTCGACAAATCTTTCAATTATTCTTTCAATTCCTTAAGTTCTACCGGAGCCATATGGTAAGGATGAATAGAGATAGGTTACGTATTAGGGAGAAGGTCATTACTGAAGTCTATTTCTCATTCAGGAGGAACACTGGGTAAATCATCGAAAACAGTTCTGGAAACTCATTTACAATAGGGACCGACTCAAGAATAGGGGTTTCAGAATCCATATTTGTAACTCAAACAAGATGATAAATGCAATCATTATAAATCATCTTTTTAGCTTTAAAACAAGAAACAAATTGCCCGTTAGGCATAGAATTTCCCCTTTTACACTCTAGGACAGGTTCATTTGGAAATTGAAACTTGGCCACTTGAGTTCTACAATTAGCAGAAGCATAACAAGAATTGAGCTAATCCATTCGAAGAATAACATTGAAATATAACAAATAAATATCTACAACAACATGAGTTACTCTATGGGATAAGGAGATGGGGAAATTTCTATAGACACTCTTATCCACTATAGATTCACCAATAGGTGAAGAGACAAAAAAGGGGTCTATCAACACATCCAGAAAAACATCAAACCTCATAGCCACATAAGGCATCACAAAAGGAAAAGTAGCACCGGGTTTTAGAAAAGCATAAACATCAAGATGAAAGACTTTCAACATATCAATAACAACATTGGGAGAACTCTCTTAAACATGACGAGTTTATTGTGCATAAAATATGTTTTTTTTTGAAGAACTTGAGCCTGAACTGCTAGGCGGGACGTGCCTACCCTTTTTTCTCTTAGTAGTAAGTTATGGACAATCCATTATCTTGTGACCACTCTTACCACAACCGAAGCAACCATTTGTACCGACTAAGAATTTTCTCCTTGAGGCTTAGGGTTAGACAATGAAGATCCACCACAATTTCCTCCTTGAAGCTTAGGGTTAGAAGCCCTATATTTGTTGAACTTTGGAACCAGCACATTATAGAAACCTTGAACAAAGGACCTTTGTTGGAATATAGAACGACCATGTTCATTGGACATTGAAATTGAGAAGTTACCATTATCGGTCTTTGCTCTTTTTGCCTCCCTTGATCTTCCCTTAAGCTTTCGCTCTTCTATTTGTTGAGCATGTATCATTAGGTGATAAATATACATTTCCTTAATGACCATGGTTGTACGACATTTCTTAACCACCATTTTGGACATGCCCAAAACAAACTTGCTCATCTTTTCCCTAAAGTTGGTAACCAGTATATTTGGACAATAGTGTAAACTTCCAGGCATAATCCTTCACACTCATATTCCCTTGACGAACAGGCTAAGTAAAATAATATACTGGTGCTACCCGTGCCTCCCTCATATCAAGAGGAAAGAACCTACCAAGGAACACTCCCTTAAACTTTTCCCAATCAAGAGGACCCGCATCAACCACCCTCTCTTCCTTATATTGGCTTAACCAAATTTGAGTAACACCATTTAGTTGATAAGCGGCCAATTTTGCCTTTTCCACTGGTGTCACTCCCATGATCATCAGGATCTTATACACCTCATGAATAAACTCTTGAGGATCTTCCTCAATCTTGGACACATGAAACTCTAGGGGATTCATCTTAGTGAAGTCCCTTATTTTAGTTGCCGTCGTACCCACATTTGGGTTCATGGGGACCATAACCTCCCTATTTTTTTTTATCATTCATGGCTTGAGCCAACACTTAAAAAGTAGCTCGGAACTCCGCATTAGTCACTTGTTAGGCCAAAGGGTCGGCCCAAACTAATAGATCCTCTTAAGAAGATTCTTTTTCCACATTCTCATTCGTATTTCTTCTCATTTATGCTCTTCGAGGGGCCATATCTTGAAAAACATCAGATAGGGATTATAAGAAAGACATATAGAGTTACACTCTATGACATGACTTTAGACTGATGAAATAATTAGAATTTCGTAAACATTTTATATCTTTCTATTCATAAATGTGGCGCACTTCACACTCATGAACTAGACTCTACTCTATGTGTCTTTTGAGATATCATAGGACCTATCTAAACTTGGCTCTAATACCAAGTTTTTCATGACCCACTGTCATGACCAAAGGGTACCCCTTAGATGTAACAAGGCATATAAGATCCCGAGAGGCCTCATACAAGAAACTTAGCATATAATAACATAAATCATTAGAAAATGGTACGAAAATTTAAAACATTTCCAACAATCAAAGTCTTTGATAGAACGAGCAGAAGTCTAACATCATTGTCTCAAGCCATCTAACATAAGACGTAAAATCTTGGCACACAGCCCATACAATAGTCCAACATGAAAAGAAATACATAAAAGAGATATAGGGGTGATCCAATCCTAGAATACAATGAGGACTCCCCAAAGCATCACTTCCTTGATCAACTACGAACCTAGCCACAAGTGTGCGAATCAAAACCGTTGGACCCTACATTTGATAAGAATGTAGGCAAGAGTATGCGTTAGTACAAAGATGTACTAAATATGATAGCTAGCATAAAAAACATAAACATAAGCATTAGTCAACATAAAACATAAGGCATAAGCATCATCAAGACATAATAAGCATCATAATGAGAGAGAAATACTTCCTTAAGTAATCTCACTTAACCTTAGCCAAGACTTGGGTCATCCACCTCTAGTCAAGCTTACATAATGGAAGGCATATCTAGCAACACTTGAAGAAAATCATCTTCATTACATAATCATATCTTTCATACTTACTCTAAAATACATGGAGATTCCCCTCTATTCCTAGCTTATAAAGGTTGATGGGTATTTACATGTTGCCTTACTTACTTTAAGATCATGGGTACTCGCCTCCACAATCACATCATATGACACGGGTACTCGCCTCCAAATCATTTCATAAGGATCATGGGTACTTGCCTCAATGTCCAATCATCACAGTAAGAATGTGGGGACTCACCTCTTGTTCAATTCTAAGGAGTATGGGAAATCACCACATATCCTTCACATATAGAGGTCAAGGGTAATCGCCTCTAACCTCATGAATTATATAAGCTTTTAGTCTAAATTCATTTTAGGTGAGAAATCCTTTCAACTTAGAATCATTCATGTGAGTAAAAATTTCACATTAATACATTCATAATTAAGCAATTCATGTGGGAAGTATCCCTGCCTCAACAATAACATCAATTACCAACAATTCATATCATAAGCTTTACTCTCAAAGACCTAATTCTCATGATCACCATCTAATCTTTATTCTCAAGCAATTCTCATCATATTTATCATATATGCCTCAATCTCAAGAAATTCTAGTCATAACTCATCAATCATATAAGGAGATATCAAAAACCCATAAAGTTTCCCTTCAAGGCATCAACCCAATTATATCAATTCTAGGTCAAATCATGGAATATACATGGGTTCATGTAATTTCATCCTAAAACATGTAATCCTACTAATTTAATCATAAACAATCATAATCCACTCAATTTGATAAACATTCAACATAGCCCACAACATTGGAACAAACCCTAACTAAATTGGGGAATTCTTCATCAAATTTGGGAATTCTATGGGACTCCATTGGAGGAAGGATCTCATGGATGAAAATCCATCAAACCTTAGTCACAAAGACTACCAAAATCTTGAAGATTGGAGACTTAAACTTGACCTAGCTTCCTCTTCTTCCTTCTTCTTCCTTCTTCTTCTTCCTTCTAGAGAGAGATTATTTTGAGAGAGTGTCTTGAGTTTTCTTTTGGGATTTGAGAGAATGACTTGAATGGGGGATTTTTGGGATTTAAAAAAATACTTTTATAGGTATTTCAGACTTAGGAAAAATGACACCACATTGATAATTAAACCCGTAAAAGACCCTTAAGTCCCTAAAATCATTGTTCAGCTCTGACTCACGAGACCACGACTGACGGACCGTAGATGGACCTACGGCCTGTCCGGGTCAATCGTGGTTGGGTTTAGAGACTTTTGGGTCCACCCATGAACAACCGTAACCACGGACCGTGGACCCATCCACGAGGCGTGGATCCTGGTCGTGGGTCACTACTTCAAGCAGTTTCTTGGTGCTTTCCCATTGACCCGTAGTTGGTCCTTGTGGGGTGGCACCTTGAAGTCCTAACATGCTATCCTGTATTTTGAATCGGGATATTACATTATCTCCCCCTTGGGATCATTAGTCCTCGAATGAGATTCTAAGCACATTTCTAGACAAAAACTCTAGACTAGCCGCTGATGTGAGGCCAAAAATATATATTTTAATTACTAGTTTCCTCACATTTATTATTTATATTTTTCCTTTTTGAGCATAAATTTTATGAATTGTGATAAATAGTATAAGGATTAAATTGGTGGGAAAATGAAGAAGTTTGGGGCTAAAACGAATTAAAAATGAAAGGTTGAATAAGAAAATTAAGCAGACAAGTGGATTAAGTTAAGTAAAATAATATATTTATATATATAAAGGAAAAAAGCGGATGCAATTTGCAATTCAAAAGAAAATTACCTGCAACTGCCACATGGCAAGTGTTGAAGATGCAAGAATTTAAGGTGGTTTCAACCTTCATGCGACGGAAAAAAAAAGGAATCCAAATCCTTTTGATTTTGGAATCCTAATTTAATTTGGACTCATTTATTTTATTTACGGTTTTCTATATCTATAAATAGTCCATAAAAATAATTATTTAAAAGGAGGAGATCAGTGATAGGAGATACTTTTTAGGGTTCTTTTCTTCTTCTTTTTTGGGTTAGAAATTATTCTTTACTTTTAGTTCTTGGTATTTTGCGAAATTAACTTGCAACTTTAGCAATTTGATTTCCAAATTTCATTTACAAGATTTTGACTTTGAAATTCAATTGGAGATTTTGGGTTTCTTCTACTCTAATACTAAGTTCATGAATTTTCTTTATCAAAACATGAATTGTGTTCTTTCAACTATGAGTAGCTAAATCCACAACTAGGGTTGTGTGAACCATGAGTAATTAAGAATGTATGAATAATAATTAAGTAATTATTCAATAGTGTTTATGCATGTATTGGTAATTCTTTCACTTAGAAGTCTTTTTAATGAGTGCACGGGTTAGTACTCCCCTCGTTGCTACTTGCCGGACCAAGGAGTAGTTAATGAGAAAAGAATTAACAACAGAGATTTAGTGGATGCTATCTAACAGTCTAATGCCAATTGGTGCGAGGGTGAAAACTAAGTTATACATTGATGTGATGTGTAATATGAGGTAAAGGTAAGGGTTAGTAAAGTATACACTCGTAGCCGGACAAAGGTGCGTAGTGAAATTCCCTATATGGTGGACCAATCACTTAGGGATACCTATCTTACAAACTTTGCATGTAAAACACTAGGAAAGGATTACTATTATTAGAATTACCGAGTTAAAAGCTTATGGGGAACACATACACCCCAGTTTCTCTCTCATATTGATAACTTAAAGTTTAAATCCTGCTCACTTGTTTCTTAAACAACAATCGGTTATTTGCATACAAAAATACCCCCCTTTAATTAATTGTTTCAGAAATAGTTTGTCTTAACGAATATAATAGTGAGTTAAGTTTAAGTCTGAACCATATTCCTGTGGGATCGACCCCAACCTACAAGGTGGGTTCTTTATTTGACGACGACCGCTTATACTTCTTTAATAGAGGTGTAATTTGAGCATATCAAATTTTGGCACCGCTGCCGAGGAATTTGGCTTTTACATTAAGTTTAATTACATTATTAAACTTTAGTCAAGTATTTCCCTATTTTACGTTTTTGTTTTAGTTTTTGTTTTCTACAGGTTTCAACTCTAGTGTATGCCAAGTACACAGAGTCAAGGCAAACCCTTGACCCCCCTACTATCCTTAACTGAGAAAAACTTTGAGGAAAATGGCTAATCAAGAGGTACACAATAATCCAATTGGAGAGGGTCAAGGAGATGGAACAGAGTAACTAAGGTGTTTGCGTCGTGTCGCGACGTTAAATTAAGCGCTTACTGGGAGGCAACTCAATTAGTAGTGTAACTTCTTATTTTATTTTATATTTTTAGTGTCACTTTTTCTTTATTTTGGTCTTGTTTTTGTAGATAAGGGGAAGTCTGAGTATCCAAAAAAAAAGAGCAAAGGAGCATGTTTGAGCTTAAGTGTGGGGTGCGTACGACCCTTGATGTAAAAATAGAACATGCTACTAGCTAGGCCTAGAAGCCTGAGGTGTTTTTATAACCCTTGTTTAAAATTTTATTTGATGCTTTGGGGACATAACATCTTTTTAAGTGTGGGGTGGAGGAATAAATTCTTAGTTTTTATTGTTTTATTGAGTCTTTTTTTTAGGATGGGTTCCTTGACTTCTGTTTTCGGTGCTTTTCTTGAGGATAGTCTTTTTGAACCGAGTGTCTTTTATTTTTATTAGGAATAAGTTTTATTTTAATTTTTTTTAGAGAAAAGAAAAGACCCTTTTGAGTGGTGTGATACTTGCTATTTCGGCCTAATTTTTGAGTAGTACTGTTTTGTGAATGCTTGATTGATAAATTCTTTGACAACTAAGCTCATGGTTTCGACTTTGTATATAGCTTATTTTATTTTGTATATTGGTATGATTCTGTCTTTATTAGAAGTGAAATTGATCCATCTTGATTGATACTTGTGCCATGTGTGGTGAGAATTTGTTTATTCAATGTTTTGCATCTTAGTCTAGAACTTGCCATGCATGTTATTGAAGCGGAATAAAAATTGTTTCCTCGTTTAGGAGATGATAATAGGCTTTATTTGATTTGTCTGGTAATTTTAGCCTTTTTAGATATTATACCACTAGTTAACCCTTTTGTGCCTTTTAGCCTATATTATTCTTGTAAACCACATGATCGAGCCGAATCCCTTTTTATTAATAACATAATTATATTTGAGCCAAAAAGAAATCCTTAATTCACTATGTAAGAAGAAAAATGAGAACAATGGTAGAAGTAGAAAAGGGTGGAAATGCTTGGTTTGTAGCTAAGGGAACAAGGAGAGGTAAAAGATAGGATGACCCAGGATTTAGATCCACACATCTCACATTTCCCTAGAAAAGTTGTAAAACTCTGTGTTGGCCCTGGTTCTTCCTTGGACATTGTGCACTTTAACTCGGGTTGAAAGACTAAGTTGAGGGTGGCTACTTCAGAAGTTACCTTGATGATTGCCCTGGTCCTTCCAAGGACATCATGCACCTTAACACATGTAAAATACGTAAGTTGAGGTTGTCTATTATGAAGGAAAACTAGAGAAAAGAAAAAAAAAAGATTGAAGCATTCTTGAGATGATGAGCATTACTTGTGAAATAATTATTGAAGAGAGGGCTGAAAATAAAGAGAAGAAAATAATGGGTGATGAAGTCTAAAACTGCAAAGTGCTTAAGGAAGAGTAAGTCACTATTATATAGTTTTCCTACCCGTCCCCTATCCTACATTACAACCCATTAAAGTTCTATTTGATTCTATTCAATCATGATTATTTAGTGGAGATGTACATAATGGGCAAGCCCATGGTTCTTTGTGCATACATGTGAATTTTATTTGTTAGTGTGAGCGTTGTTCTTGATACGAAGTCCTTAATTTATATTCAATCTTTTGAATTGAGTGTGTGAACTATTTCTTTTTGTCAGGGCACTTGTTTCATGATACATAGGTGATTTTTTTAGCTTTCTTTGATGAGAGTAGGTGAGCAAGCTTAAATTTGATGAATTCAAAGTCCTTCCTTGAGGTTAGGAGGTTAGAGGTTTGTTGTTTATTTGGATGTCTTGCATAATGATTGAGAAGTGTACTTGATGTTTTGAAATTGATATTGGCCTAATTGTTTGTATTAACCAAAGTGATGATATTACTAGTATGTTTTCTTGAGATGAGCTTTAATGTTTTCTCGAGGACGAACAAAAGTTTAAGTGAGGAGTGTTGATGTGAGGCCGAAAATGTATATTTTAATTATTATTTGTCTTACATTTATTATTTATATGTGTCCTTTTTGAGAATTAATATTATGAATTATGCTAAATAGTATATTTTATTTGTAGGATTAAATTGGTGGAAAAATGAAGAAGTTTGGAGCTAAAACGAATGAAAAATGAAAGGTTGAAGAAGGAAATCAAACAGATAACTTAATGGATTAAATTGAATAAAATAATATATTTATATATACATATAAAGGAAAAAAGTGGCTGCAATTTGAAATTCAAAAGAGAACTAACCTGCAGCTGCCACGTGGCAAGTGCTGAAGACGCAAGAATTTGAGGCGGTTTCAAACTCCACGCAGATAGCTTCACACGACGGAAAAAAGGGAATTCAATTCCTTTTGATTTTGGAATCCTAATTTAATTTGGACTGAATTATTTTATTTTGGGTTTTTTATATCTATAAATAATCCATAGTAATAATTATTTAAAAGAAAGAGATCATTGATAGGAGATACTTTTTATGGTTCTTTCTTCTTCTTTTTTGGGGTAGACATTATTGTTTACTTTTAGTTCTTGGTATTTTGTAGATTAACTTGCAACTTTAGAAATTTGATTTCCGGGTTTCGTTTACATGATTTTGACTTTGAAATTCAATTGTAGATTTCGGGTTTCTTCTACTCTAATCGTAAGTTCATGAATTCTTTATTTCAAAACATGAATTGTGTTCTTTCAAGCATGAGTAGTTAAATCCACAACTAGGGTTGTGGGAACCATTAGCAATTAACAATGTATGAATAATGATTAAGTAATACTTGAATAGTGTTTATACATGTATTGGTAATTCTTTCGCTTAGAAGTCTTTTTAACGAGTGCACGCGTTAGAACTCGCCTCGTTGCTACTTGCCGGATCAAGGAGGTAGTTAATGAGAAAAGAATTATTAACATAGATTTAGTGGATGCTATCTAATAGTCTAATGTCAATTGGTGCGAGGCTGAAAACTAAGTGATACATTGATGTGATGTCTAATCTGAGTTAAATGTAAGGATTAGTAAAGTATACACTCGCAGCTGAACCAAGGTGCGTAGTGAAATTCCCTATTTGGAGGACCAATCACTTAGGGATATATATCTTACCAACTTTGCATGTAAAACACCAGGAAAGGATTACTATTATTAGGATTACCGCGTTAAAAGCTTATGGGGAACCATACACCCTAGTTTCTCTCTCATATTGATAACTCAAAGTTTGAATCGTGCTCACTTGTTTCTTAAACAACAATCGGTTATTTGCTTACAAAAATCCCCCTCTTTAATTATTTATTTCGGAAATAGTTTGGCTAGACGGATATAATTGTGAGTTAAGTTTAAGTTTGAACCACATTCCTCGTGAGATCGATCCCAACCTACAAGTTGGATTCTTTATTTGACGACGACCTCTTATACTTCTTTAATATAGGTGTAATTTGAGAGTATCAGCAGCACATCATGCATGCAACACATCAAAATGCACACAACCAAGTGGGAATCATCAACCTCAAGCTAAACATAATCTATGCACCATAGGAAAGTAGGAACTACATCAAACAACCCAATATGCATGAAATTTTAACGTTTATCATGTTCAAGGAGGAACTATCATCTCTAACTCTAAAGCAATGCTCTACACAATCTCATAGAGCCTAAATACAATTTATACATAAGCACATATTCAAGGAAGAAATCTCCACTCCAACTCAAGGAATGTTCAACAATTCATCTCATGAGGTCTATAAGCAACTCACACTCAATACTAAACACCATGAGTAAAATAAATCACAGAAGCCATTTTCTTTCAAAACTTGAGCTTTTTCATGAACATGCAAATTTAAGGAAATCATGGAAGCACATAAACCACACATGACTTCAAACATAAGCAAACCAAGAGGAATTCAATACCTCAAGCTAGAATAGGAGGAAAAAGGTGAGATACCGGGACATCATATCGGTTTCGCCCTCCTAAGTAGCACCCTCAACTAAATGGTTTCTCCATAACACTTTTACGGAAGCAACTTCCTTGATTCTCAATTTCTTAACTTGCCGGTCTAGAATCTCAATCGGTACTTCCTAATAAGAAAGACTTTCATCAACTCCCAACCCTTCTAAGGGGACTATGGATGTCGGATCTCCAACACACTTTTTCAACATAGAGACATGAATAATCGGGTGCACCAATGCCAACTCATTAGGAAAATCAAGCTCATATGAAACCTTACCAACACGTCTCAAAATTTGGTATGGACCTACAAATCGGGGACTAAGCTTCCCTTTCTTACCAAACTTCATTACACCCTTCATGCAAGAAAACCCATTCAAGCACATCAAATTCAAGTTCCCTTCTTCTAACATCATCATAAGACTTTTGTTGACTTTGGGCGGTTCTCAAACTCTCTCTAATAAGTCAAACTTTCTTAATAGCCTCATCAACTAACTCGGGCCCTATCAAGGGAACTTCACCTACCTCAAACCATCCTATAGGAGATCTACACCTCCAACCATAGAGAGACTCAAATGAATCCATATGAAAACTTGAGTGATAATTATTATTATAGGCAAATTCAATCAAAGGCAAATGGTCATCCCAATTTCCCTTGAAGTCAATCACACAAGCCCTTAACATATCTTCCACAGTTTGGATAGTATGTTTCTCTTGCCCATCGGTTTGTGGGTGAAAAGTCATGCTAAGCTTAACCTTAGTGTCAAGACTCTTTTGTAAAGATTTCCAAAACTGAGAAGTGAATTGGGTACCACGATCGGAAATAATGGACAAAGGCACTCCATGTAGCCTCACCATCTCTCTCAAATACAACTTGGCATAGTCGTCCGTCGAATAAGAAACCTTGATGGGAAGGAAATGTGCCAATTTCGGCATCTTATCTACTACTACCCAATTAGAGTCATGCTATCGCCGGGTGCGAGGCAAACCAACTATAAAGTTGATGTTTAAGTCTTCCCACTTCCAAGTAGGAATGCTAATATATTGAGCTAAACCTCTCGGTTTTTTAGGCTCAACCTTCACTTGTTTGCAATTTGGACATTTGGCAACAAATCCCACAATATCTTTCTTCATCCCATTCCACCAATAGATCTCCCATAAATCACGGTACATCTTGGTGGCTCCAGGGTGAATATAATATCGAAAACTATGGGCTTCAGTCAACACCTGTTCCTCAGGTCATCAACATTTGGAATGCATAACCGACCCTGATATCTTAGGACACATCTCTCCCTTGAGAGAAAGCCTCAACGAACTTTCTAAGTACCACTTCTTTCATTCCACCAAAGTCGAATCAAGATATTGCTATGCTTTAACATCAGCTACCAAAGACAATTCTGACCCCTTATGAACCATGACACCACCTTTAGCGGAGTCTACCAATCATAAACCCAATCGGCCTAATCCATGGACATCCTAAGCTAACTCTTTTCTCTCATCATCAATATGTGCAACACTACCCATCGATAGTCAACTAAGAGCTCCTCTACTACATTCACCTTGCCGGGGTGATATATGACACTCATATCATAGTCCTTGAATAATTTGAGCTACCTTCTTTGGCGAAGATTCACGTCTTTTTGGGTAAACACATATTGTAAACTTTTATGGTCGGTGAAAATATCCACATGAACCCCATACAAATAATGCCTCCAATTCAAGATCGTGGGTAGGATATCTCTTCTCATGAAACTTTAGTTGCCTTGAAGCATAGGCAATCACCTTACCATTTTGCATATGCACACATCCCAAACCAACTCTAGAGGCTTCACAATATACCACAAAGACATATATACCCTCTAGTAAAGTCAACACCAGAGCGGAAGTAAGTCTATCTTTCAACTCGTTGAAACTTTTATCACATGAATCCGACAGTATGAACTTGGCCTTCTTTTGAGTCAAAGTCATCAAAGGAGAAGCAATGGAGGAAAACCCCTCAACAAACCTTCTATAATAACCGGCCAAACCCAAGAAGCTTTTATTATCTATTTGGGATAGAGGTCTAAGCCAACTCTTGACTGCATCCATCTTAATCGGATCCACCTCAATACCCTTACTTGAAACAATATGGCCTAAGAAAGCCACAGACCTTAACCAAAATTCACATTTGCTAAACATTGCATAAAGTTGTTGGTCCTTAAGGATTTGCAATACGATCCTCAAATGATCAATATGATCATTCTCACTCCTTGAATAAATCAAAATATTATCTATGAACATAATTACAAACACATCAAGGTATTGTCTAAATATCCTATTCATCAAGTCCATAAATGTCGTCGGAGCATTAGTCAACCCAAAGGACATAACCAAAAACTCATAATGACCATATCGGGTTCTAAAAGCCATTTTTACAATATCTTCCTATTTCACCCTCAATTGGTGATAACCCGATTGGAGATAAATTTTAGAGAAATAACTTTCCCCTTGAAGTTGATCAAATAAGTCATCTATTCTCGGGAGTGGATACTTGTTCTTGATGGTCACTTTATTCAATTGTCGATAATCGATACACATACTAAGGAACCATCCTTCTTTGTAACAAACAATAGCGGAGCACCCCATTGAAAGATACTCGATCGAATGAAACCCTTATCCAATAAGTCCTTTAACTATTATCTCAACTCCTTAAGTTCCACCAAGGCCATTTTTTAAAGAGGGATAAAAATAGGTTGGGTATTGGGGAGAAGGTCAATCCTGAAGTTTATTTCCCTTTTGGGAGGAATACCGGGTAAATCATCGGGGAAGACTTTCGGAAACTCTTTTAGAATAGAGACCGACTCATGAATAGGAATTTTAGACTCCACATCCCTGACCCTCACTATAAGATAAACACAACTCTTTGAGATCATTTTCCTAGCTTTTAGGTAAGAAACAAATTGAAGTCTACGCATAGAATCCCTTCCCCCTCCATTCTAGGATAGGCTCATTTGGGAATTGAAATTTGACTACCCGAGTTCTACAATCGATAGAGGCATAACAAGAATGCAATCAATCCATACCAAGAATAACATCGAAGTCTAACATATCAAGCTCTACCAACTCAACAAGAGTAAATCTATGGGATAAGGAAACATGAAATTTTCTATAAACCCTCTTAGCCACCATAGAATCACCAACATGAGTAGAGACAGAAAAAGGTTCTAACAACACTTGAGGGAGCACATCAAACCTCATATATAAATAAGGGGTCACAAAGGAAAAAGTAGCTCATGCATCAAGTAAAGCATAGACATCTATATGAAAAACTTTTAACATACATTTTATCACATTCGGGGAACTCTCTTGATCACCTCTAGTTTGGAGAGCATAGAAATGGTTTTGGTAAGGAGCACTTACACCTGAACCACTTGGACCAAATGAAGAGTAGGGTTGAGCCCTACGACGACCATCTCCATAATTCTTAGCATCCAAAGGACAATTCCATATTTTGTGATCCATTTTTCCACACCCAAAGAAAGCATTAGAACCTGCTAGACACTTCCCTTTATGATTTCTCCCACATTCAGAAAAAGTAGGCATCGAAGGCCGATTACCATCTCCTTGAGGTTTTGGGTTAGACACCCTCTCATTGTTATGACTTGGAGGAGCGTTTGAAAAGCCTTACCCGGAGAACTTTTGTCGAAACCTTGAATGACCCCGTCCACCGGACCTAGAATGTGCATAGTCACCATCATTCACTCTTGATCTCTTTGCCTCTCTAGATCTTTCCTTGAGCTTTTCTTCCTCAATTTGTTAGGCATGCACCATAAACTGATAAATGTACGTGTCATGGAGAAGTATAGCGGTGCGACACTAATTGACTACCATATCGAATACCCCAAATACCAACTTACTCATCATAGCCCTAAGATCTACCACAATGGAAGGGGCATATTTGGATAGTTGAGTGAACCTCAAAGCATACTCCCTTACACTCATATTTTATTTCCTAAGATTAATGAACTCAAGTACCTTGGCCTCTCTCATCTCAATAGGGAAGAATTTGTCAAGAAAAACACTTGAACCTTTCCAATTCTATGGGACCCGCTTCCACTTGCCTTGCCTCTTTCTAATGATTGAACCAAATCTGAGCAACCCCTTTGAGTTGGTAAGCGGCCAATTCCTCCTTCTCTATTAGAGTCACTCCCATGATAGCAAGTATCTTGTAGACCTTATCTATAAACTCTTGAGGGTCTTTCTCAACTGTAGAGCCATAAAATTTGGAAGGGTTCTGTAAGATCCCGTAGTTTTCTCTAATCGTGCATAATATATGTGGCGTAGTATGGCATGGTTATATGAGGTGTATATGACTTTGTATCGTACATTGGAGATTAGGATTTCAAGTAGGTGGCAATATCAAGGAACTAAATTAAAGTTTTAGGTCAAAGGAACCCCTCAAACAAAGTTCATAAGAAAAGAAATGGCTCGGGTAGAACTTCGCCCGTTTGAAAGGTTTAACTTGTCCCATACCTTGTGGATAAGCCTATCAGTGTAAAACATGATAAGAATAGTGTGTTATTAGGTTTTATAATAGCACAAGGGTCATATGTTAAGTTTGGAAGTCTAAAAAATTAGTGAAACTAAAGTCGGCAAAAGTTATCGAAGTTTCTCTAATAATATTTTCTTAACTTTGGGTCAAATGTCTTGGATGTTTTCTCCCAATATACAAAGAGTTATAAGGCCTATCACCTATTAAATTGAAGGCCTACGAGTCTAGTTTGCAACGCACAAAACTCCGTATCCAACCGACATCGGAGTAAAAGGTTATGAGGGTTTTACTACGGACTCCCGGGGCAGAATCCGGGTCGGATCCGGGTCGGGTTAAAAATGTGGTATGTCGGCTTACTCAACGTTTTAAGCCATGAAAACATTTCATTTTACTTCCAAACCAGAAATAAAGCTTAAGAGAAGGTTCCTATGGAGTACTTTCATGATGAAGGTAAGTTTTCGACGATTTCTACCATTAAAGATTGCCCCCGTGCCTAGAAACGTGATCTTTACACGTGGTAATCATTTTCCTCTTCTATTATCTGCGTTTGGAGCAAGTTTTTGACGATACAAATTTGTAGTTATTGGAGTTTCTACAAGGTTTACACTTGGTTAACTAAGGTAATCATCTCGGAACTCTTTTATTATTATTTTTATGAAGTTCTACGGACATTTTGTCAGGTTGAGCCCATTTGGCAAATCTGCCAATTTAAGAACAATTATTAACTGTTTATAGGTGTGTACCAGCTGTGTATATATAGTGTTTGCGAAGTTTAGGACGTAAGGAACAACTTTCGTGAAGAAACTACGGCCATTCGAGCGTTCAATGAAAAGGTATGTTAAGGCAAAGCTACGTCCCTCATTTTAGCACCACTTCTGGGAAATTCCTAAAACGCCGAATGTGATATTTTGCTATTCTCTTGCTAGAAAGACCTTCAGTGAAAGGCATTGGGATCACAGCTGAATTATTTTCATGATTCTGTTATTTTGATATTTCACTCGTTCGGATAAATAGAGTGTTCGACATCTACACGTCATTTTATCAGTTTCCTTTATTATATGTTTGTACGTATGAATTCGTATTCTTCCTTGGGTGATGTGAATCAAAATGTCACGCAGACCCTTACTACTTGTGACCAGCCCTCTTTCTCCACTAAGATTATTATTAAAGAAAAACTTTAAAGTAGCTCACGACCTTCAAAACTCTCAAATATAATTTAAATGTAAA